>JANHGN010000448.1:34708-74244 GCA_024605025.1 Megaceryle maxima | reverse complement strand
TCATTCATCTGTTAGCAAATTTTTTTTAAAGTACAAGTCAACTAACTCAATAGGCATCATAGCATTGAATATAGTCCTGCGTGATTGAAATGGATAAATTATACCAAGATGGTGGGGTATTTTTGGCTCAAGTCACATTTTATATTTTTTTTCATGTATTGGAATATCAAGATTCTCAATGTATATTATAATATGGAATAATAAGTTTCAACGTAAACCAACATTTGCTTTCTTCTCCAGTTCTCCAAAATGGCTTTGATTCCTGAAGCTGTCTCCTGTGGTGATAAAATGCAGCAGGGTGTATCTTGACTTAAAAGGGGGCGTATCTTGACTTAAAAGGACAACCATCTATCTGTGTACTCAAGGAACTGTTTGCTCTCCACTGTTTTCAAATATCTTTCATGTCTCCACATGAATGTGCAGTAAGCAATAAAGTTCTTGACAACACAGAAGTCTTAAGTCTTGTTTATTTAGACCTACTTTTCCACCTTTTAGAATTAAATATGGAAAAATTCAAGAGGGTAGATTCATGGATTCAGGTTATAAATTAGGAAGAACTTTTTCACTATAAGGGTGGTGGTGAGACACTGGAACAGATTGCTCAGGGAGGTTGTAGATGCCCCAACACTGACTGTGTTCAAGACCAAGTTGCATGGGGCTTTGAGCAACCTGGTCTAGTGGGAGGTGTCCCTGCTTACTGCAGGAGATATTGGAACTAGGTGATCTTTAAGGCCCCTTCCAACCCAAAACATTCTGTGATTCCATAAAAATTATGAGTGGGTTATCAGGGAACTTTAACATTCATGGGGAATTACTGAACTAAGCAGGCCCCGAGCCTAAGCAGGAATTGCAATTGTATTTCTGTACCCCTATAAACAAACAAGCCAAATCCCAAAATTCTATTAAAAATATTTTCAAATAAATACCATCAGAGGAAATAAAAAAGCATAATACAACTGAAACCTAGATAAATGAAGCATTTCATTTAAATGAATAATAAATGATAAATTAATAATAAATGATAAATGAAGCAGTTATTCATTTTACAATGTAGATTAACATTATAATAAATATGTATTAACAGACACATGAATAGAAAATTCATAATAGAACAATACCCACAAGAAGTTCACACTCAGCCTCAGTTAGAAGTGCTGACCTCTCTCATCACTGAATGAATTCAAGGAGACCAACAGGTTCTTGTCATTAGCCATTTTATATTTTCTCCTTATTTTAAACTCTGTCACTGATTTGGTATTTGGAATAAATTTACTGCCTATTTTTTACAACTCACAGGTTTTCTGAGAAAAAAAACCCAAACACCTGATCCAATCTGATCATTTGTTTTGCTTTAAGACAGTAAGAAACCTACAGTTTTGAGATAGCAACTGATGATTTCAATTAAGTCAACATAATTCCTTTGTACAGACAATACAACCCCAAATACACAGGCAATGCTCTCCACCATGCAACACCCCAGATTAAGACTGACAAATGACAACCCTCTTCTCATTCTGCCTTGTATTACCAATATCCTGTAGGTAACGGTCATAAACAATTTCCTTGTATTCATCCGTGAAAAGACAACTCCCCTGTGCTCTTAAACGACTGGGGATAGATGACTCTGTCTCCAACCCCATCGACAGTGCTGACCAGAGGCAGGGCGACAGCAAGATACATGTCCTTACAGACTGTGGTGGCAGCTGCATTACAAGTATATGCCAGTGTAAAAGAACCTATCAAGAAAAAAACAACTATCAAATGGGTCACTGCACCTTGCTGTGCACATCTTAATGTTCCCTCACACATAAAATCCATCTTTTCTTAGGCAATCAAGGAGTGAATTAAAAGAGCTCTTTAAAAGAATCCCATACTGAAGGCATCTACGGGAATTAAATTTATACCAGTGTAAAAGTTACTGCTCAACTTGACCTTATTTTCACTCAACTGAAAGAATACAAACATATACAAAAATGTAGTTTATTTGTTACTTTAAAAATGCAGAGATGGCATAAATGCTTTAACTGCCAGTCCCTCTTAGCGAGACACCAAGGAGGATTCCTTGTTGCAGTTATAGCAAGGGGCAGAGAACTGGGGAGAAGGTTTTTTTCTGTCAGGCAAGACAATTTGATCTGCATCTCATTGCCTGAAGTTTAACAATATATAATTTCTTCTCTCTTTCTCATTTGCTTCCATTTTAATTTAATTGGAGAAATGACTGTATTAAACATCTATATAACCATCACCACCTGTATGCAGAGAGATGTTGGTATTAGAATATTATTAATAATAAAATGACAAACATTAGAATTAATAATGCTGGCTTTTCTATGAAAATAAACGCAGGAGAGCTGCTTTTCACATGTGCTTTAGGGTAGGATTCCTCCCAGATGTACACACATGCACACATCTTCTGACCTCAGCAAACAGTTTGGTATACAAATGGGCTATAGTGTAAATACAAGAAGAGATACAAAACTGTGAATGATAATTTTGCATACACACAGACATCTTTCTTCCAGACACAGCATTTTGTCATATCTCTTCTTCAGCTTCCCATCCTGTAAAATGCAGATAGTCATAATTGTCTCATTGGCATGGAGACAAATTAACCAGTCTGCAAGAAATGCCATAACAGCTTTGTATGGTTTGTGTTAGAGTAGCGCAAAGTATGAACACAAAGATGATAAATAAATATCGCAGCAAAGGAAGTTAATGCAATAGGCATAAAGTACCCAATCCTGGAAATGCAGTTGCATGTGAAGCCCGGTGACTCAGTGAGTATTTGATATGGCAATCAAAAATGTAACTGATACGAAGCATGTAAAAATCATCATAGTAATACCCAACAGAGATCAGTAAATATGATGGCAGTGTGATTTGTGCCAGTGTTATGGGATTGACTTACTCTGTGTCTACTACTGTTCCCTGTGTTAATTGCCATCAGTAAATCATTATGCAGTTTTGGTACTTAGTGGCTGGGTACTTGGCATAAGTTCACAAACTTCTAAACCAATGCCCGCAGCAAACCTTACCTGAGTGGTGCATCTTGGCATGGGCAACTGTGCTAGCCACCTTTCCAGACTTACACCAAACACAGCAGTGCCATGTACCTGGAGCATGGTCAGGATGGCCAACAGCAGCTCCTCCTTTCCCCAGCACCAGGAGCCTTCACACAGACGGCCACAGCACTGAGAGAATCACATATAGCACAGGCTCATGTCAAAGGCATTGCCATTACCACAGCTGAGAACATCCAGATTGAACTAAAGTTTAATTGGGATGACATTAAAAAATGGTAATTATTTCTGACATGAATGAATTATGGGCTGGTGCCATTCTCAGAAGAACATTCTTATCTTTGCTTAAGTTACCCTAAGGAGATAAGGAAACACATTAAGAAGGAACCTAAGCCATTATTCCAGCTAAAAATCAAGGTGTTCAAAATATCATCACATTGAAGAATTAGTAACCATTACTGCAGGTAGGTATGTGCCACATGCTGAATGCTATACCTGATTGACACTGTCTACACTAGTCTTAAAAGGAGACATTTGTAAACAGAAATGTACCAAAGGTCAGGGAAACATCATTTTCATGGACAGTGAACTGTCAACATGCGTGAAAGGGTTATAGAAAAGAGGACCACCTGGAATGAATTTCACCATAGAGGTGAAAGTGGAAGAAATGAGAAAATATGTAATTGAAAGTTAATATACATCTTTCTGAAGCTATGAAAGTTGCTTCTTATACAACTTTAACCCAAAAGAACTATTAATGTCATAAGCATATGGAAATATGTAAATCAAAATTGTTCATGTGACCTAATATGCTTCCTTTAAAGCAGGAGATGTCCAGGACTTAAAGCACTGGGGAGAAGAATTGTTTTTGTGCTTGTATTCATCAAAGAAATAGACAAATGACCAGACTAAGAAGGAGAAAGGGAAGGACATATGCCAGCTTCTTAAGTAGCATGACCCTTAGGAAAAGCCTTAAGAAAATTGAGTTTGTTGTTGCTCCTGTGTTATCTTAGAAAGATTTGGAGTGATGAGAAGTGACAGCAGCTCTTGTTGGCTGGCCCCTGCCCAGTTCAGGGACACAAGATGACAGGGCAATCTTGGTATGTAGACTGAAGCAGATGTTTCCACAGCCTACTCACTTATTAACCTTACAGAAGCCATCCACAGAGCCTCAGCTCTGGGGTTGAGAACAAGAAAAAAAGTCATAGTCAAGGAGGGTCCCTACCTGGAACGGTCGCAGGTGGTAACAGGGAGAAGAAGACACCACCAGAATCACCAAGTGGGAAAAGAGATGCCTTTGCTTTCCCCTCTCTCCTGATTTGCAGCAAATGTCTCCATCAGAGTCCTGTAAGACCATGTCCCCAGAGTGCCATAGAGCAGCTACAGCCCTGCCCCAGTGCCCTTGGGCAGCAAGGCAGCTTAAAAGAAGACTGACAGATTATATTTGCACTGAAGATTCCTGTGAAATCATGTGAGCAATCTGCATTTGGGTAAATTTATTACCATTTTTCATTTGTCAAATACAGTGTTTGTAACATGTTATGCCTCTCACACAAGACAGAGGTGGTGGACATCACACAACTACCATGTCCTTCACACTAAACAGGCTGCTGTCCATGCTGAGGAGCAGAGGCCGATTGCTGTGAACAATGTTGTTTAACATGCTTTTAAATGACACTCTGGTCATTTAATAACCTTTTCTGTTCCTTGGTTTAAGCTACTGTCACAGTTTAACATTTTAGCAGGGAGGAGCAAAGCCACTATAAAAGTAAAAACCAAAATGCTTTAGAGAAGTAGAAGATGAAAGGAAGAAAAACAAATGTTCATAATGTTAAATTCAATGGCAGTAAATAGCCTTATTTTTTCAAGTAGTTTTTTTCCAGAAATAATTTACAGTCCAAAATGTATCTCATGCCATACAAATCAATCTGTATTGAGCATGCTTAACATTGGAGAAGGTCCAGAATATAAGTAAATAAAAATGGACTATGAATAATTGTATTGCAACATATTTTTCACTTTGAAGATGCCTTGTTATTTACATGGTTTGCAAATTTTAAATAAAAATCCAAGCTGTCCTCCTGATGATGGTCACCATTCTGCAATAAGGCCAATGGACTACCAGGGGGTTAATCACTGCTGCAAAGGATATGGCTCTGGAGTTGTACACATGTGCTCTGCTTAGTCATCAAACCACAGCAAGTCTAAACCCCACAGTGACAATTAACAAAAGCAAACAGTCACCAAAACAAGGCTATGCTGTTTCTCCCCTGATTCCAGAACAAAACCAGCTCCCTTTGGCCTGACCACTGTGTCTTAAATACTTTGATGAAGTTTCCACCTTAAGGATTGTGGGGAGGAAAAAAATAGAAAAGCAAATTGCAGAATGTAGACTGAAGTATTTGCGATCCTTGTGACAAATACTAATGTATAAATCAGCAGCCCAATCCAGGCCCGGGCCGCTGATCATGTTCTTTGCTGAAATGTCACCTGTTCCTATCTAACGATTTGCATAATGCAAAGCTTCTCACTCGTAAAATACAGATTAAGAGGGGAAGCAAAGAGTCATTCTCGAACCATGGAGCCATTTCAAACGAAAAAAAAAAAAAAGCAGTCTTTACTATTAACCCTGTCGTAGGCACAGGCTTTATTTCCTTTTTTGCATTTGAAACGATAGCTCCATTTGGAAAATAAAATAATCAGATCCAGCCTTACCTTTTTTATTTGTTTGCTCCGTTCCTGTTAGTGTCTCAAATTCAACATGAATAGAAGTGAAATAATTGAACTATTAAATGCTGGAAATTTAGTGAAACATTTAACTGGTCTTATGGAGCCTGTTCAAAATGCATGGACGTCTATCAACAGATTCCTATCAACTTCAATGGGGTAAGGTTTTAGCAGACATTTTGAGGAAATTCCTTTACTATTTTTTCCCATACTTTTAAATTTACCACGAGGTGTATGTCTCTGAGTACTATCTCACTGAAGGGGTTGTTTGGTTTGGTTTTTTTTTTCTTCTCCAGCAGTGAAAACAACAGTGCTTATGGGCCACAAAAAATTATTTTAAATTAGTTTTAGGCAATGTTAGCTTTATATTGCTAACAAAAAGCATTCAGAACACAGCCGGAGTGACAAAAATAGGAAGCTGTGTTGAAGTGTTGGGACTGAAAATTCTAATTGTTAAAGATTGGGATGAGGCTTATCCTTTCCCACTTCATCCTAACAAAGATGTGTCTCCTGCAGGGATCTCAGTTCTCCCAATAAGCAGCTGGTCTTGGCCATCACCAGAAACTGGGTGCTGGCATCCAGTGGACTGAGGCTGACAAGTCCTTTGCTCCAAATGATGGTACTGTTCTGAGAGAAGAGTTTAAGTTATTCAAGGGATGGAGGCCGTTTTCCTGCAAGAACTTCAAATTTGCATATGCTTGTATGATGCTACAAGGGCAGCTGTGGTCCTGACTGCAGCATTTTCTGCGTCTTCTCCCTTGGGCCAGTTGTGTCTGGCAACCCCCCTGCCCAAGCCATTTGGCCTCAGCAAAGCATTTTTAATAGTTTAAGTTCTCTGTACCTAAAAGACAACTTCTTTCTGCATGCTGTTGTGACAAGAAGGGAGATGGGAGCACTTGCTGATGCTGCCATGTCCTATGTTTGATCGCTCGCAGAGCAGCACTGGGGGATTTTCAGAGGAACAGCTTTTATTCTGGCATTCCCCACCGGCCTGCCAGCGCCCAAGCCCATTAACCTTCAGGGAATGGTTCAAAGCTTATCTATTTTCTTGTGGTCCTGAACTCCAAGTTGCTGAAGTCTTCTTGCTTTCTCTGGCAAGAAAGGGGGTTTAATATGTCATACTGAGCTTGCTGCACCGTGCAGGCACTTCTGTTTCTTTTAGGAGGCATTTGTTCACTCACCACTGATTAAGCAGTTTCATGATTTTTTCCTCAAGATTTTTAAATCCTGGGAAAAATAAATAAGCAAACCTGAGCAGAATAAGGTGCAATAATAAACACCAAGGCTGCAGCCATTACTCCTAAGCATACCCATGGGCAGGACTGGTAAGCATGCTACTTGCATGACTAAAGACTGGGACAAATATTTTAGGAGAAGGCAGAAAGCTTTGAAACGTTAGATATTTTCTGTTTATTCAGAGATACTTTTCTGATTATACAAATCTGAACAGGAATATGTGTTTGAAAATAACCTGAAGTTTTAAGAGACCTTAAGGAAGAAAGTGTGACAAAATTAATAACATTTAAGACTTACAGAGGTCACATAGAAACAAAAGCTCTTATGTGATGCTGGAAATTGGCCTTAGACATAAAATTCAACACTGATTTCCATGAGACTCATGAAACAGGTTTCCAGAAAATCTCCTGAGTCCATTTCCTTTTGTCCAAGAGAGAACCCTTTCCCACAGAGGATAACTCCCCTCCTTACTGCCTGTTATCACAAAAATTGTCATGTATTTCCATGACAAGATTGTCCAAATATTGTGACAAAAATGTTGACAAGAAGTGACAGACAGAACAGGACTTCATGGAAACAAAGGTAAATATAAAAAATAAGGAGATGCAGCTGATGAGAAGAAACTGGAAAGGGGGCACCAGAGACAGAGTTCATGTTGCTACAGCGGAGAATGTTACATAAACTTAAATACAGATCATGCCAAAGGTTGTGAAGGGTATTATTACTGTTCTTTCCCTCTTTAATCTTCTCATTTTATAGTTGATTTTCTTTCAATATTTAGTCTAAAAAAAGATATTTTCTGAAGTCGAGGGCAAGAATATAGGTCCCAGAGAACTTGGAAGACAATCTAAATAGGTTCTAAGCACCGACCTCCATGAAAACTGCCAAAAGAATGTTGCTTTGTAATATTTTTAATAAAAATAGTCACAAAAACTATACAAACATTAACAAAAGTTACTGTGAATATCTTCCTATGAACTGCCTGGGATTGTCTCTTTTTCCAGGTAATTCTAGCTTCCTGATGTGGCATAGGGAGATAGAGAAAAGTGAGAAAAGCAGTGAGGAGGTACAGACTCTCATTACACCTAGACTTTTCCCTCTTGCATTACCACTTTCTTCTCTGATAATGATTCTTGATGCTGTTGTCATCTTCACTCTTGAGATTCTGCTAGCAGTTCACCCTACAGTGCATCCTCTTCCTGGAAGTCTATGGGCTAGATGGTCTAATGGGTCTTTTCTATCTCACAAGCTGTGATTTTTGTCTTTATACAGTACTTCGTTCCCTGTTTCCCCTTCCATCTCCCTCTGCAAATTGAGACTGGCTGAGGGGAGGCTTAAGAGAGAATGAACTGTCACTTAAACTCTCTGCATCACTCAGTCATTCTTCTAAACGGGGATTTCATATGACTTCAGCTCTGTCAGGAAAGCTAAGCCTCTCAAAATTTCTCAATATTCAAGATGTGCAGAATAAATTACAAAGAACAGGTTTATCCACAAATACTTGTCTTTCAAAAGTATCATTTTGCATGCACACTGACATACTCACATACATAGAGCCTTCAGGAGCTTCAGCACTTGCAAAAAAACAGTTGCACTGTCCAACGTATTTCCATAAAGACTGGGGGAATGTTTACATAAGTGTTTGTGTTGCTTAAAGAGAACTGTAGGATTCTGTAGCCTGATTTGCAGTTGGCATAAGGATTTATATACCAGTGTCTTCTCTGGAGACAGGTGAAATTGCTAAATCTAAATTCTGTCTTAATTTGTACTGTGCTTTTAGGATTATGGCCTTTGACACTGGGAGAATTAATTCCCAAGATCCATCCTGATGTACTTTTTAATGCAGAGTTTGTTATGCCAGCTCTATTCCTCCCACACCTGAAACCGAGCTATCTATAGCCACACTTAATTAACACAAGCCTCTTTAATTGACATCCCTTAGCTTCATATAGAGGCTACTACTTATTTACGCCCAGTGATGTGGGCAGAGCATGGCAATGTCTGCAGTACACCTGGACAGGCACAGTGCTGTTAGCTGTGTTGCTGACTCACTAATTCAGTTCTGCTCGCAGAGAATCAATGGCAGAACTGCAGTGAGTATTCACTTCTGGTGAGTATTGCAAGGATCCAAAGCAGCAAAACACTTAAATGTAGGTTTAAGTCACATTTAACTGCCAAACTGGGAGCAGAACTGAGAGCTGCTATCTCTGTGAGATACTTCTTCTGACATAAAAAGTAATTTTTTTTTTATTTTCTGCAGTGTTCTGTGATATATTCCTCTGCTTGTATTTCACTAACATTTCTAAACCTTTTTAACAGTGCCACTGCTCAGACCCTTTCATCTTATTTTATAGTGATATCTAGGATTATCATTCTCTGCCTACATTTATGCAAGTTAAATGTTATTTTGCACAAGCTGTCTATACAAAATAATAATAATAAACTTAGTAGTGATTACTGTGATTGAGTCCAAGAAAAAGCTAAGCTGCTTTTATTCTCTAGTAAGAATTCTATTAATCTTCAGAAGAAAAAGATGGAGAAACAAGCATGAGGAAAGAATAAAATGATTTGCAGGTTTGATGGGTATTATCGGAAATATTTAATAACTCCAGTATCACAACTCTCTGGTTATAATTCTGTCCAAAAGAGTACCTGTGATATGAACATTGTCTCTCTTTTCTTTTTTTCTCTTGTTTTGATATTTTCTTTGGACAGCAACTGATCAAGAAAAGTGAGTCATTTTCCCCTCCAATTCTTTCCCTATGCTGCTGTCTCTTGAGAACAATTCGTTTGCTGATTCTTGCAGCTGAGATTATGGTCCCTTTTCTAATTAGTTACAGGATGCATTTACTATTTTGAAGTGGGCCAATGTGCAAGATAAACAACAAGATTATTTACTTTCTGTGCTTGGTTAATGCAAAGAATTCAAGTTTACAAGTACTAATCAGGTTCTTTCTTAGAAATATCTCAAAGGTAAGCTGCTTATTATTTCACTGAAACTGTAGGATTTTCCCTGTAGATTCTTCTTACATTTTCTAGGGTATGAAAATCTGCCTTAGACAATATCCTGAGGTGTAGAACTGCACAGACCTGAAAGGCAGAGAATGTCCCAAAATGAGGCTTAAAATATCTGATAGTAAAAACAGCACCTGCATTTGCTTTCATATAGTGAATCTGAAAATTTATCAGAGATAAAAAAGATTCTAAGGTCGAGTGCCCGTGTTTTTACCAAAAAAATGACTAAAGAAAAACATAATAGGAAACAGAAGAAAATATTTTTTTTGTCCTTGGTTTTCCCTTGAATGGAGTCAATCTGCTAGAATTTGCATTTTACACTCGGGGGCCCAGTTTCCTCCCTCCCGCCTGAACCACTCACCCCTGCCGTAGAAGTCAGTGGGTGTTTGGTGTTCCTTGCTGAGGCAGAATTGGCTTGCTTGTGTTTCAGAGCCTTATAACTCATCTCTTTGCAGTGCAAATAAATTGACAACTTTTCCAAGCTGTGAACAACATTCTCTCTTCTTGTAATCTCAGATAATAGAATATGAGTACATGATGTATGCATAATATAGAATAGAAAAGAATAGAATAGAATAGAATAATTTCAGTTGGAAGGGACCTACAACAATCATCTGGTCCAACTGCCTGTTAGCGTCTTATCTGTTAAAAGCAAAACGAAATCCAAAAAGCATGGGAAAAAAATTGAAAAAACCGAAAGTTTTATGTCTGTGCAGATAATATCAGGGGAAATAATATCTGATCCCTGACACCCCTTTCTTACTAGCCCAGTAGTTATCCAGCCCCTGGTTTAGTGTGGGTTACCTGAGAGAGCAAGCTGTTGGCAGATCTGTTTTCAAGCAGCAATGCTTTTAAAGGAATATGTATAACATGTGGTGCAGTTAATACGTATAAAAAAATATCAGTTACTTTTTCATTGTAGATATTTGGTTAAGATATCTGAAAAGAGAGAAGGAAGAATCTCCTCTTTAACATATTTAGAGCCACCTTGAGGTCCCACTTTGGATATCTCTTCTGGGAGCTGACAGGTTTGATGCCTCTCAGAAGGCTGTGTGCTGGGAGCTGCTCCCATCACACCAGACACTGCCATCCCCCTGTACCCCACTACCACCAATACAGAGACTTGTGGGAACTTGCTGTATGCTTTGATTATAAGTTTGGATTTTTTTGGACTGAGGCAACCTAGTTATTTGCCTAGGCTCCTGCTTCATAACATGGTCTCCCAGACAATATCTTAAAAATATTTAATAGAACGTAAATAAGAGGATAAGAATACTTAGTGGGTGTGAAGGCAGCCTGCACTTTCAGTGCTTCTTTTCAGTTTCAGAAAGCTGGAACGTGGTGATATTTTTAGTATCTTTACAAACCAAACAAGAGTCTTATCCATCTGTACAATAGGACAATGGTGGTAAAAATCTCCTACAGCATTATCTGAAATACTGGTTCACAATGCAGACTGTAATGAATGGATTTCCAACTTGTGCAATACTTTTGGTAAAAAATAAAATAATAAAAAAAAAGAAACAAAAGGAAAATTGTCATAATACTACCTTCTTATAAATCTTCTTTTTAGAAATCAAAACAACAATATGGTGGCACTGCCTTGGCTCATTAAAACCTCTTTATGGGATAACTAACATATAAAGTCAGAAGATAATTACCATGTTTAAAGCTAAACAAGTGTTTTGTTAAATCAAGATCCAGAGTTTTTCCTGAGATTTCTGTTGATGAAGAAGTAACAGTGAGAGTCAGGCAAGACAAGATGCATCTGAGTGAATGGAGCTCTCTATACCATTTAAGTCAATAACAAACTCATTCATCTGCTCCTGTTACACCCCAAGGAGGGCAATGAGCAAATTTGTGGCACAATTCATAGATGCCTACAACAGGTTTGATAATTCATGCCCTGGATGTGACTCGCCAGCAACACTGCAGGTGACCCATCTCCAGTGCAGGTATCTAGATGGCAAAGTCCAACACAAGGTGAAATTACTGCTACTCATGGTTTCTGCAGATGTTTTCTCATCTCTGACAGCATCAATAATTTAGATTTTCTTGTGCATAAATTTAAACTAATGCATCTAATCGTGTGTTTAAAGCCAATTAAAACAAGGGGTGGAAAACATGGATGTCCTTAAATCAACATAGAACATCTCATATCTCCTTACTTCTTTTAAATGCAGATGTTTGTACCATTAAAATTTTTAGCTCTGTGCCAGGTTAATATTTTTCCCTCAGTTAGCACCACTGTCCAAGCCTCCTGAAATCAATGAGAGTCTTTTCATTGACTTCATTAGATTTTGGACCTGCTCAAATCCTTCAGTTCATGACCTGCAATGATTCCAGTGGGCTCCAGTGAAGCAGCACACTGATAACCACCACCCGTACACAAATGCACATGTTCACCTCTCAGTGCATTCCTGGAGCTACTATTTCCTGTTTTCTTAAAACGTACTAAATTTACCACTCCAGTCACAGTGAAGAAGGTGGAGAGACTGGAAGCAAGTTAGCACTGAATTACTTTTATTTTCCTCCCATTCAAAGAGAGTTCCCACCAGCAGCTTAAGAAGAAAAACATTTATTTTATTTGTACTTGAAAAAAGGGCGAGGAGGGGGCACATATTTCCTCCTTTGCTAAAAGGACATTTTAGATGTACCTCACAAAGCTGTTGAATACACTTTTCTTCTCTCCCTGGATGTCTCTATCCAAACAGCACTGCAACGGTTCTTCTATGCTGAGGCAGTGCCCCCAGGCTGATGCTCCACTCCAGTTCCCCCAGTATGGGGGCTGCCCTTACCACTGCTCCCAGCCCAGGACCTGGCATAGACACATGCCCAACTCATCTCTGCTCAATATCATCTGTAATGAAGACAACACAGCATGGGCAGAAAAGGGGCAATTTTTTCCCTAATTGCCTGTGGAAGCCAGGACATGACCTCTGGAAAATATCATGGAGAATACTTACAGAAAAGAAAGATCTAAATATATCTTAAGAGGGTATGATAGGACTATCTGTCTCAAAAGGCAGACAGAGGACAGAGCAGAGAGGGAAAAACACACACTGAGCTCAGACATGGACAATTTACTGTGTTACATCAGCAGACTCACGGCAGGTTAGAGCAGATTTGGAGGCACTTCTCCAAAATGCAACCTGTACTGCTGATGTGAAGGAATGGGGCATCAGCTCCAAGCAGTTGACACTGGAGTTGGAAGAGGAAGGAGCAGATAGGTCTTTGTATTCTTCTATGGAAACAAAATGGATAAGAAGGAGCAAGAAAGAGAACAGCTTGGTCCATGCAAGGAGACAGGGCAAGCTGCAGTGGGCAAAGCTAGCAGAGATGTGGAAAAGAAGAGGGGAGGAGAAAAGGACTGATCCAGGTGAGCAGGGAAGACTTAGTCCAGTTGGCCCCTGAGTTGGTCGGGAGGGAAGAGGAAAGAAAGGAGAAGCATGAGAGGCTTTGCCCCCTGGGCTGGGGGAGTGGGAAGGCGCTGGAGGGAGGTGGTTAATAGACTGCACTCAGCTGCTTCACCAGGAATGGCAGTGACACCTGACTGGGAACTTGGGGAAAGAGTTGGCGGCTTATTAAAGCAGCTGGACCCCGGCTGAACCCCACGACTACACGCTAGGATTGCTGTGTGCCCCTTGATAACTCACAGCTGCTGATAAAGTCCACTGGTAATGGCTTTTTGCTAATGAGAAAAGTGCCGCTGATTATGACAAATAGCCTTGGACCAACAGGCTAAGCTGCTACATAGGCTCCCAATTGTCAGTCTGGGTGATTTTTGCATTTCATTATTTCTTTCCTGACGTCCTGGCTCCTTCTATCTTTAACGTACTCCCAGAGCCGTGTGTCACAATTTTAATAACACTTCTTTATCTCAATTTTTCCCCCCTCTCTCCATGGGAGCTGGAAACAAAAGGCTGTTACAGAAATAATGTTTAACCTCGCTTGTGTGCTACAGCGAAAGAAACCCCATAGCTATTGTTCAAGAATTAAAAAGGCGTAAATAGGGCACACAGAGACCACTCGACCCTTAAAGACAGACTTTTAAAAATGCCTATTATTAATATTATTTAGAGCTCTTTCATGTACAGCTTCAAGGCCTGGCATGTTCCCTTTCTCTTATCCTCCAATAAAGGTACAGCATGTATTTAAGCACCGAGAGTGAAACCTTGGTGGACAGTGACCCTGTCTTCCTGTTTTGAATGCCTTCTAATAATAGCAATATTAATTTAAAAGGAAGAATGGGAAGTGGAAAAAAAAAGTCATCAGGGATTCAGAATAAACCTCTTATCTTCTTTACAATTGGTTACAAATCATCTTCTGTCATTAAAAAAAACCAAAAGAGAGCTGAAGACTAGTAGGTGGGTACAGCAGAACCAAGGCAAATGGATGCCCTTAGACTAGGTGTAAAAATCATGCTTTTCTGCCCTTAAGCTCATAAAACAGCAGTAAACAGCCTCAGTTCACTCAATTCTTTCCTCATCTCACATCACTAGGATTTGCCAAAGATCTCTTCTTTTGAGGACACATTGTTGCCTCTGACACTTGACTTGCAAAAAGGACTGATCCCACCACAGGTTCCCCGTGTTCCTGCAGTGCTGTCCTGCCTGTCCTTGCTGCCCATGACCTGGTGTCCTGCAAGAGAGAAGGGGGTGAACCACAGCCTGCAGAAGCATCTTGCAGTGGTTGGGGGGAAAGTAGAGGCACATGAGTTGTATTGGAGGCAGCATGTGAGCAATTGCATTTTCAGACCCCAGTAGCCTACTTGTAAATGCAAAGCCAAAGAGGTACAAAAATGTTCCTGAGACCAGAATTAAAGATCTGTGGCAGACAAAGCAGGGACACAGGTGCTTTTCCTATCCCCATTAACTAATCAGGCAACAGGAGATTTTAAAAGACTGAATGTTCAGGGCAGTGTGCAAATGAATGAGGAGCTAAATCAGAGTTCAGAGCATGTGACTCGAGTGTATGTCTTCATGCCTATCACTTGCATTTCACTTTGTCTGCAATTTAATAAATTGCAGCACCAGAATAACATTTGCTTTACCAGTGTTATAGATACATTACATTAGTGACATTAAAATCTTCCCAACTGCAAAAGAAAATTGAGCTTAAGCCTCTCTTAGTTCTTCTATGATATGGAACATATAACTAAAGGATTCTTGCCTTTTTTTTTTTTTAGCAGTTTGAGAAATATGGGGTTTTCTAAGCTTTGTCAACCGAAAGTGAAGGTGAGGAGTGTTGAACCTTCAGTTAGGTTTTCCTGTCACTATTATCTCCTTAGGTTTTTCCGGGAAAACTTATGAATCACAAAAAGTGTTAAAAATGCACAAGAAAATTACAGGACTTATTTGGAGTTTGTTTACTTGAAAGCTCCTTTGTCAATATCCTGGTTTTACAGTTGTCTGTTAAGTCTAACTTGAAAAAAAAGCCCAAAACATTAAAATATTGAATTTTTGTACCAAATAAATAAAAAATAATCTTATTTTCTAGAAAAATAAATGCTTTCAAACTTTATGACAGAGTTCACTCTCATGCTGTACATCCTGATTATTTGAACATAGTTATTATAAAGAAGTTTCCAAACTAGTTTTATTTGCTTTACCACAATTTCTGCTATTCCATAAGAATAGACCTAGAGGTATTAATTTTATTAAGGAGAGGGAAGCTTACTGTATAAAACTAACACACTCAGTTCACATAAGTGGTGTCAACTGTGAGCACTGATGCAAGATCAAAGCCAGAAAATTAATGCACAATCAATTACAAAATCACTCGCAGAGCAACAGCCAGCTAATAATCTCTCTCTTTGAGAAGGAAACCTTTGTGAAATCCTGCTGTCCCTTCAAGACCCATTTTGTTTTTTCTCTGGCTGAAAAATCCACTGAAAGTCATCTCTCATCTTGGGCTTTCTAATGTACTTTGCCAGTTTTGAGTTTCACTGGACATTATTCCACCAACACTGAATTTTCATGTCTTAAAATTAAAAGTAGTAGCCAGGCTCTGTCAACTAAATACAATATTCTCCCTCACATAGTGCTTCTGGCTTTGAGTCACTTACCTGAAGAGTGGTCCCATTACACTGAATATAAAGGGCCTGTATTAAAAAAATCCCCACTGATGCCCTTCAGTCAGCCTCCAACCTGTCATTCTCCCTCTAAATTGTGGCCTTCCTTCATCCTTTACAAATCCCTGGGAAATAGCATGGATGCCACTGTAAGAGAAATAAATACAGCCACAACAGAGGTCACATTTACAAAGTTTCTGGCAGCTAATGAGATTTTAACATTTCAGTTAGCATTTGGATTGTGAGACAAATTTTGCTACTGTTAATCTGGAAAGTTTCAACCATGCCTGAGAAGCAGTAAAATCCCACCAGCATCTAGAAATTTTATAGCACGCTAATGTTTTTCTGCTTTTTAACAATATATTTTTAAAAATTATTATTTTACACTCCATTTATTTGTGGAGATTTTCTTGGCTTGACAGATTTTTGTGTTTGGTAAGGTATTTATTCTTTCCTCTTCAGAGAAAGCACTTCCCAAAATTCCAGTTTGTCTGCTAAAATTGAGAGTATAGTTTTAAGGAAATATTTATATGTTTAGCTCTACTGACCATTTATACTATTATTTAAAGGGGTCACAGGAAAGGGCAGTGGTTATTAAAACAGAGGGAGCGAGCAAAAGTAGGAGAGAGACAGAGGGAGCGAGAGGTAAGAAACTCATAATAGGATTTTTCATGTGGAACGATCATTTTATCTAATACGTCTGAAAATGTAATCCATTACTACTAATTACCATGCTGGCATTGAAATACAGGATCACACTTCCTCCAGATCCAGATAGGGGTCCAAATCTCTCCTCTCATTGTTCTTTCCATCCTACCTCGCCTCCCTCCCTTTCTGCTTCTCCAAGAAGAAATTCAGCCCTTCGGACATTAGTGAAGAAGGGCCCGAGGTCTCCCTATCGTCCTAAAGCAGAAGCTAAACAATATTAGCCAATCATTTTTGATAGATGAAGCATGGAAATTAGTTCCAGAGTTTAACTGATAACTGAAACCACACAGTTACATTCCATTATGGCAGCCTTAATTGATGAGCTCATTAAGCCCATTATTAGAGAAATTGATTTCAAATAGGCACTTAAAACTGGCTGGTAAAAGAAAAAGGTGAAGAGATACCGTACAATGTGAAGAAAGTAACTAAAATACATAATGAAGCAAGTAATTTTATAGGTTTGTTTAATGAAAGCCTCAAGAGCATATTAGTTGCTGTGTGGATTTTAAACACTCATTTTATGTACTAATAAAGCTCACGTCCATTATGGGAGTTCTGAATGCCTCCAATCTTTAATGCAGCTCTGCTACTAATTAATTAATTAACCCCAGCTGAAGCAATCAATTAGTCATGCAGAATCGACACTTTAAAGGTCTGCCAGGTAGCACTGGGTACCAGCACAGAACAGTGGAAACAAAGTTTCTTTTTTAATTATTTTTATTTTCCTTTCAGCATAACAGGAAAAAACCAAACAGGACTAAAATTTAAAAGCTGCATTAGCAGCATAGTAAAATTGAGTGATTAACACTCTGACCTTAAGATTATTTCAGAGGATAAAGCAGTGGAACAGTACAGGCAATTTTAGAGATGAATTAGGATTGGAGATGCACAACCTATCTAGTTAATTTTTGATATGTTCATCTCAAGCAGCCACTGCTGCTCAGATTAAGTGCAGACTGCTGGAAGTTTCTGGCCAGCTGCATAGAAGTCCATTTTCACACCTGGGGTCTGACAAAGTAAGCACATGCACTAAAGTTAGTAATAATAAATCCTTCAGAAGTAAATTTTCAATTTATAGTACTTATTTGGGAAAACAAAAACAGAAAAAACCAAGCCCCTTGGTATTAACCCCTCTTGTGTCTTTTGATTTCCTCCTTTTACCTTCACTTGAATGTTAAAATGTGGAGCTTTTATCCAAAGGGCACCATATAAATGGCCCTTCATTAAACAAAGTTCATCAGCCATGAGCAATTAACCTCAGTTGTTAAGTGAGATTGCTGTCTACGTGAATTTAAGCGTGGATGAGCTGCTTTGCTGAAAGGCTGAACTGAGGAGCTTTCCACTGGGATGGATTTGGAGGAAATGCACAGGAGATTTCACCGAGGAGAGAGTTAAAAAATGAAATCAGATTGTATTTCTTCTTTGAAGGATCTATTATTGCTATCACTATGGTTGTTTGTATTTGCAGTAGTATTAATCTTTTTAAACCATTGAGTGTGGTCAGCCTGCTGGTAGAGTGCTGAGGACACTTGGCAGAAGGTCTCTTGGTGATGTTGGAATGAGATAAAAAGGTCTGATAAAAGACTAAGACATGTTCATGTTCAACACTGCAAACTATTTTCTCATCTCATGTTTTACAGCTACCTAATCCAAATAACATGTGGGCTCAGTAGCCATCTGCACTTCTAAGTTAGGCATATGCCTTTTCTTCAGTGATATTTGGAGACTGGGTAAAAAACCACCTTCAATACTGGATCTCTTTTTATTCTTGGCACTTTTTATTCAGTTTCAGTCCTTCTGAGATTACATTTTAAGGTGCCCGTGCTCTGCCTGGGCCTTGCACAAGGAACTTACAGGCCCTGTCAAGCATTGCACTATGGATGCCTAAACTGTTAGGCACTGCAACATCTAAACATGCATATCCAAGTCCTTTATTGTCTCCTGGGCTTCATTCATAGGCTTGACCCATATGGTAAAAATTTTCTGGTGACACAAAGTTTGGAAAACTATTCATATGGAGAAGGTCTGGAATATCTTAGACAGACCTGCATGAAACTGTCCAAAATGCAATGTTGTGCTACAAAGTGAAGATTCTCTGATGGAATCAAGGCAGGAGGAAAAAGAACCTGAAGGGAAATTAAGTCACAGCGTGATTGACAGTGAGAGTGCCCATAGCAGCTCTTATGATTTGCTATCAAAGCAAATATGATTCTAAACTGCATCAGATAACATATTTTTAAGCAGGACTAAGGAAATACTGGATGTGTGGACCCAGCACCAGACCACATTAAAAAAAGTAATATAATTGCAAAAACTAGGAAAGATGAGATCATACTTAACTGAGGAAGAGAAAAGTTCATAATATATCTTGAGAAATGGAGGCCTTTCTTTTAAAAAGAGCTTTGCTTGCTTAGCCTAGCAAAATGAAGGCTGATATGTGATATAGTTCTCTCTATAAATATATCAAAGGAGCATCTTCACCAGCAGGTAGAAAATCTATTTAAGCTAAAGGGTGAAGTTGGCAAAACAGCAAATGCACATGAATAAATAATATTCAAATAATAAAATTCAAATTGGCTATAAATAAATTTAGACTGAAAATAAGAAATTTACCATCAGAGGTGTGGGATTTGGGAGTAGCCCTCAAGTGGGAATTCAGAGAAGGGAATCTAAAGGATTTCAGAAGGAACATTTATCTATCATAGTTTATGATAAAGGCTATATGACCTGGTTGACTTTGATATGCCTCAGAGAGGATCCCCTTTCGCTGCCTTCAGAGGCTAAGCTTGCTGCGCACAGCATCCAGGTGGGGTGTTTGTCATTCTCATTGGCATGTGCTTGTGCAGAACTTGAAAAACATGAGCTGAAGGGATCTTCTGCAGTTGCTTAGAGCATTATGAGACCTTTCTGTGACTGCAACTAGAAGTGCAGCCCTCTCTTTTTGTCCCTGCTGCCCTTAGGTCTTCTCCAATCCAACTAAGTGTAAAATCAGCACTATTCCCATTCTGAATTTATAATGATGAGTGACTGCAGAACTCAGCCTCTTTGGCTGTATAAGGAAGGCAAGATACTGTCCCTCCTCCTCTCTTGAATGACAGAAGGCCTGGGACATGCAACATTTATACTGCTGATAAGCAATGCAAGGAATACAGCTGACATCAAACGTGGATATACTTGTGACCAATTCACTTTGACACATATTCATCAGGGAGAGAATATAGATTTCATCATACAGTCCAAATGACCTGCAACCTCTGTTAGCATGGCAGGGCCAGTGAAGATGCAGAACATCAAGCCGAACTGCATCTGTCTTCTGTGTCACCAGTAAAATCGTCAGTGATCAGTCTGTATCATCTTCTTTACTGAGATAATTGAGCATGAAAAAGAGCTAAAAGCACAGGTTTGAGTTCCCTAGTGGAGTAAACAGCTCTGAAGTTAGAGAAGTCGTACTTTGATTTAGAAATTCTTCACATTTGGCCTGGAAGTCACAGAGGGCAGATAAATTCCAAGCCATTTGCTTTACAAAACAGAATTACATGTAGTTTAAGGAAATACTTTGGGTTCTTAATTTTTTCTGTATTCGCTTCGTAAATTAGGGTTTTACCATCGTCTTTGCCTTCTTTCAATTGGTGCTTTAGTGTTCTCATTTCTCTTTCTGTGGTTTCAATTTGGGTGATTCCCCACAGTTCAAGTCCCTTTGGAGCCAGGCATGAAAGTATGGACAGTATGAAAGGAGCAAAGAATTTCAGTTACTGTGTAGCTTCTAACCCATAACTGGCTGAACAAAGTTGGGTATGGCACATAGGAGGCTGTAGTCTGTGATCATAAAAACACTTGCAATTTGAATGACAGCAGAGATCTGGTTACTGCAATGATATGATCAAATTGATGAACACATAAATGGGCGATTCAAATATCAAAGCACAGGACATCTTTTAGTACATATAAAAAAAGGTAGTATTAACTGAAAAATCCTTCACTCAGCCACATGCCAACATGAGAGCATCTTCAAAGCAGGACCAGGCAGTCCTTCTCACACTACCCCAGAGCAGTCTTCAACATGTTAACAGCCTAAGAAAACATATTCAAGATGTGTAGGTTCCCAAAGCCAGTTACAAATTCAAGGTATCATCAGTGAACCAGTTCTCACCTGATTAAGTGAAGACTGGAGGCAGGTTGTCTGCACAGCACCTGCACTGACTTTATCCTGCACTACTGCGAAACTGGAGCTGTGCTACAATTTCCAGCTTTGTTTCTCAGAACTCCAAATAAAACTATCATCACTTTACCCCTTTATCTCATTTTACATTTGACAAAGTAATTATTTTTACTTTGGAGCAATCTGTTTTCCACACTATTTGTACAAAACCAATTGTTTTGCTAAGGTGAGCCCTTTTTCACTTAGAAATTGTGAATATGTCTCGACACTGAGAAAATAATGTGTTTAAAATTTAGACTGTTGAGACCAGAATGAACATGAAGTAGGAAATTAGGGAAGGGATAATGAAATGCAAGTGAGTATTACAGCCATAAGGACATTGTTAGAATAAAGGTGGCCATTATTTCACTTTGCACTGAAATAATATAGGAGTACTCACACTGCAAGTGAAAACTTCTCAGAGCAGAGGGAGAACTGATCAGCTGATGGATGCTAAGTCTGAAACCACTACAGCAGAAATTAGCATGTGCCTATGTCCCAGGATTAAATGAATCTAAGTAACTATTGATACAAGTCTTGAAGGCACTAAGGGAGAAACAGAAGAGAGAGTGAAGGCTGTAAATAAAATTTTAAAAAAGAGAAAACTGAGTATAAAAACAGAGATTTAAAAGAAAAAGAAAAAAAGGCAAAAAAAAAAAAAAAAAAGGCAGCATAATGCCAAACATAAGACAAATATCACCAAATCTAATCAGGAACTGATTAGTGCCTGATTCATTCAAATCCTTCATCTGTGAGAAACCACTAGGGATACAAATCCAAGCAGATTAGAATCAGTTGAAATATTAGCTTGCATACAACAGCGTAAAGCCTCGAAACATCACTCTGGTAAACAGGCTTTTTATACAAGGGCTGATTGTGAGCTGCCTGCTCATACAGTGCAGAGAAGGAAGCCTAAGACAATGACGTTTCTGATTTCATGCAAGTTTTAGGCTTGTATAATTCCGATGACTGATTCAGAGTACACAGGCAGAATAATTGCTGTTTGAAAAATAAGAGAAAATGATATCTCCTCTGTTAAAATGGTCTTCTTTCATCATCTCACTCCTTACCTTTGATACCAGATGTTTGATAGTAGTTTTTCTTCATCAGCTGAATTCAAAGTGCAAATGGATCCAATTTTGTTTTTTTGTTTAAGACACACAGGGCTGCATCCAATGTTGACCACTGTCCCACCAGCAGAGCTCTCCATCCTCAGCCCTTTGCCCATGCTTTGTTGTGAATTTCTTCAGGCCATGGAGGAGCTATATCAACACATGACATAGCTAATCACCATTTATGTACAGAATTTAGTCTGAAATTAAAGGGGAAAAAAATAAAATATCTGTTCTGAGTCAGCCAAGCCCCATTCTGGCACAGGAGAGACTCCTTATGTACATCCAAGAGGCACACATGAACCTTGTCCCTCAGAGAGGTTGTGGACCTGCTCCTTGCATTAGCCATGCTCACTACCATTCAGCTGCAGCTTTCTTCTCTTTCTCCAGGTAGAGTTGTTTTATTCTCTGCCTTGATACCAAATTGCAATTTTGGATGTATTAATGATTAAACACCACTGAGTTTTTGTCTGAGGTTCAGGACAGACAGGTTTTTTCCTCTGGGAAACAAGGCTCAGTCCTGGGACAAACAAGCTTCTTGCAAGAAAAGCTACTTGAAAACAGGAATATTAAAAAAAAAAAAAAAAAAAAAAAAAAAAAAAAAATAAAAAAAAACCCCTGATGTTAAACTTGATATTGGCTTACTTTGCCCCAGCTGTGGTAGGCTTTGCAGTACAGCTTGTCTTTCTTTGTGTCATCCTGTACCCTCACACTTTCCAATAGGTATTTGAACTAGATTATTGTTGTAGGTCTTTTCCAGCTGAACTCAACTCTTCTCTTCTCTTCTCTTCTCTTCTCTTCTCTTCTCTTCTCTTCTCTTCTCTTCTCTTCTCTTCTCTTCTCTTCTCAATTTCCTTCAGTCCAACTTGGCCCACAAAAATTAAGAAACTAGGCTACTGTGTGTGCTAAATTGAACCTAGCCAGTCAACAGGTATCCACCAAAGCCAGTATCTCATTCCTCCTACAAAAGGCTCAGTGTTGAGATAAGGACAGGGAGATCACTTGAGGATTACCATCTTCCCCCATTGACTCACCAGTTGTGTTAGGAAGTTATCTTCTGCACACTTCAGGAACCTCCTGGATTGGTCTCTGCTGTATTGTACTTCCAGTAGACATTTGGCAAGTTTAAATCCTCCATGACAACAAGGGTTAGTGATCATAAGACTTCTCCCAGCCACTTAGAATATTTCATCTGTCTCTTCATCCTGGTTGGGTGGTCTGTAATAGACTCCCACCATGATATCTGCCTTGTTAACCTTTCCCCTGCTTCTTACCCATAAGCACTCAACATAATTGTCACCACCATCAAGCTCTAGACAACTGCAAAACTCCCTAACATAGAGGGCTATTCCCTGCCTCTCCTTCCTTGCCTATTCCTTCTGAAGAGTTTATAGCCATCCATTGCAGCACCCTGGTTGTCCATGTCATCCCACTATGTTTCCATGATGGCAGCTATGTCATAGTTTTCCTGCCGCACAATGGCTTCCAGTTCCTCCTGTTTGTTGCCCATGCTGTGTGCAATAGTGTAGATGCGCTTCAGTTGGGTTATTGATTCTGTCAGCTTTTTGGGAGGAGAAGCCCTAATTCCTATGTGACCATTCCAGGCCATTCTGCACTTTCTGACACGTGTCTTTGCTGCTGCATGAATCTCATCCCCTACCTCCACTGAGATGGCAGACCAAAGGACCTTTCTAGAACACCATTGGCATGCCACCCCAAGGCTTATCACCAGTGAGCCTGCTTTTATCCCTTTACCCCTTCAAAGCTACTTTAAAGCTCTTTCAATGAGTCCAATGACCAACAGTGTGACTGGGGCTTTTTAGGAAGGCATGATCCACATCCTGACAGGCTCAGGTTCAGCAGGGCAAGATATGGAACTTCAGGGTTTCTGCTGTGGAACTCTTTCCCTCAGAAGCTGCTGAAAGCAATTCCTCAGCATGAAGAGTAATAAAGCAGTCCCATCCATGCTCTGCAAAAATTGCAAAAACAGACACTCTTGATCTGATTTTCTGTTGCCCTGTGGCTGTGTATCTCCCCAAGCTTACAGCTGCATGTGATAGAAAGGCAAAGCAGGGAGTTCATAAGCTTAATAACCACTTGACTTTCACAAACACTTTCTGCTACAAGATGCTGAACAATTCAAAAATGTTCCAGTATTTATATTGCATCCCAGATTTAATAACTGTTGTCATTTTCTGCCTTCATTGTTTTAATAGTCAATTCAATTGAAAATAGGCCCATTAAAAGTATTCATTTGTAAAATATTGCACTATAGCTATTTTTTTTTTTATTTAGCAGTTCTGAAAACACCTACCAAGTGATTGCCATTTAAAACCCACTTAAAGGCCAATTTACACAACATTTGTGCTTGTGTAAATAAGGTTTGCTGTTATGCTAATGTGCAATTGCACCACTTGTGCTGTTTTGAAGGATAATTCACAATTTTAAATTGTGCTATATGACAGAAGAATTCAAGGATGTTTTAATCACAGCTTTCGTTAGCATTAATCAGATGTAAAAGCACATACTGTTTTGTCTTGTTGCTGAGAAGCTGGCAGCACAGAGACAAATGACTGAAAGGAGATTTACGGTTTTTCTACCTCAGATTTCCAATTAAACCGTGGGTGTTTAGTTAATACTCTCAACTGGAAATCTCACAATAGACACAATACACAGAAAGATCCATAACACTGAAAAAAACCCCCAAATAACCCTAAAAACAAACCTCCACAAATTTGCTAACAATAGTGGTTTTATTTCAAATAACTGTAATTTTTCCTCTGGGCATTGCTGCAGATTATGCATTTTTGTTCATGATTTTTTAATGAAGGACTAATTTACCTATTGTCCAAGTGCATTATAGACTGTAAGTATGATTATTTAATTCAACATAAAATCCACCATGTCAAGATTAATTCATATTTACTAAATGTTTATAAATTAGGTAGCTAAATCTTCATGGATGAATGCCAATGTGTACTAAGACTTATTTCTTTTCTTTATAGAAATTTCTGTAAGTACTTCTAGCCATACTGGGGAGCTATAAAGAACTGATAGTAACAATATATTTACAAATCATCTGCTTAGACTGTACAAACTCTATAAAGCAGGATTTTTTTTTCACTGTAGGTTTATACAGTGGCTAGCAAAATAGGATCTTAGCGCATGACAGCAGTAGCTATGGGCTACTGCAATAGAAATAAATATTAATAATGTGTATACATTAGAGTACAATCCTATAAATGCTGGAATAAATATAGTAGTAACATTCCTCTGCTCCCACTCATTTGAGAGCCAATCTGCTTTTTGTTTCCTCTTCAGAAACTCTTTTCACGATTTGTTTAACCCAGCCTTTGGATTGGGCTGAATATAAAAATGGGCTCTAAGGACTCCTGTTGATCTGGTCCCATAAAACCCCATTCAAAGGCTCCTGTAAGCCCAGTAAGCTTTTATTTACATTCATATTTCATTCCCTGACATAACATCCTACAATCTCTGTGTATTTAACCATTTAAATGTAATGCAATTATTACAGACAAACACTTTAAAAGTATTTGATGGGCTTTTTATTCAGTTATCCCTCCTCCAAAAATCCTTCACTAATCCCTACTCTTTGTTTTGTTGATACCCTCGCTTTTGCAGTTGCTGATCTGATTCCACCACCTCTTCTCAAACTGTCCTCATTCCTCCAGACAATGCTCCCAGACAACAGCATTCACACCAGCTGTCAGGCTTTCAGGAGCATGTCCTTGCTCTCTTTTGGCTCTAAAGATGTTGATATCTGTGGATTTAAAGCACTCATTGCATCATCTGTACTGTGATGATTAAACCATACAAGCCACTCTACTATCCAAGATCCTCCTTGCCAAGATCTGTGCCTACCTTGCACCCACCACCAATATGCAGAAGCAGTATACCCTGCCACCTACCTAACACAGTGCAGGGTCCACACATACTGCACCGAGTGTTTCCAGAGAGTCATTTGATGAGTGGGAAACAGACTGGGAGCCACAAAACCCACCTACAGTGTAGCACTATGACTTTCAGGAGCTGCACTATCATATGCCACATGCATACAATACTGCAACTCATCCTAACATAAGGTTTAGGCAAACTGACTTTTATTGTTGATACATTTAGGCTCAAGAACATGCTGCAGCGCAATGGATGGAGTGAAGCTGGTCATCTGTCAGCCAACATCTCAGCTTAGACTTTATTAATATTCATGATTGAGAAGGTTTCTTTAGATTCATGTGCTTCTTCAAAACAGTCATTCCTGCTTAGTATCTATACCTGAAATATTTGGTTTTATCAGTGTGACTATAAAATAAATTGCCATACAATCCTTCCTTGCAACAAGATGTGTTTCTTAACACAGCCTCTTGTCTATAATAAAAGTAATTACTCACTTATGGAAAACCAAGGAGAATGTAGGTATAAATAGTCACTGATCTGAAGGGAGGAGGTAGGTCTCAGTACTGAAGAATATGTCCAAGTTTTCCCAGCCATGCTCTTTCCATGTTTCTGCTGCTCTCTTTTCCCCTTTAGCAGTCAGAGCTGTCTCCCCATGCACAAAGGCTGCAGAAGGTATGAGGCAGTTTGGCCAATGGAGGATGTGCATGGAGGATGGGGAAGATCTGCTCAACCCCTGTATGTACAAAAAGCTCCCCTGCAGCTGGAAAAGCTAAGTTCTCAATGCATTCAGTGCTGTTTGGGTGGCATTCTCATATCCTAAACTAGAAAAGTCCCTGAGAAAGCAGTGGACCTCAGGAGAGTGGTAAAAGGCTCAGTCAGGCTTCTGAAGAGTCTCAAACCCTATAGGCTTGAAACACTTTAGAAACCACCCTTGACAGTATATTAAACTATTTCTGTCAATGCTTCTGCAGCTCATCTGATAGATACTAATGGCTTCAACCAACAGTCCTATTTAGCATGATTATTGTTTTCATTTTTTAAAATGCACTCCATGCTCAGTTAGTGCCAGACACACCTTCATTACTCCTATCTGTTTGGAGAATCACAGCCTCCAGACTGACATATGAGACATCTCAGGATGGCTGAAAAGCAGTTCATTATGTGAATACATCACATATGCTGGTAACATCAATTGCAGTAACAATTCTTAATGCAGCTAATAAGGTGTTAAAAGTTTCTACTGTTTTTTTGGTTATCTGACTTGTTTAAGATACCAAGCTGGGTTTTCATCACTTCTCAACTGGAAGGTTTAGCAGATTTAGTCTTCATTAAAAACATATATATTCTCTAAGTATGCATTTTTTTTCAGAGGTTCCTCTACCCTTATAAAGCAAAGTGAAGTGTGTTGTGGAATTACCGAGTACAAAATGATCTGCCAGTGGTAGCGAATACAGATTGCAAGGCACTTTCTTGATCATTGACAGCTGTGGATGTTTATGTTGTAATCCTACAAACAAAGAAAAATCTGAACTACTTTCTTCTTGACGTCAAGATCGGTTTAAACGAGCAGACATTTGTTACAGGAGGGGTAGGCAACAGAATAAATCCAGCACTAAAGAATAACCATTCCCACATCCTAAAGTACTCTTACCCAATAAAAGCCCTTCTGCATGGCAAGACCCATGCACTGTCTGGCTATCATTTTCTATAGCTCTCAGCACATGGAGTTTAGCTCAGACTTGCCAACCAATTCTATGGAGAGGAATGAATTCTAGTTTAAATTATATCAGATGTTGATCTAAAATAACACCCCTCCATTCCACACAGAGCAGATTTCCCATACACATCAGTGGCAGGTTTACCCAAAGATTAAAGAAAAGGTCTACTCACAACACAACTATATTGAGTCAATAAGAGCCCCGTAGTCTTCTGGGTCCTCCTCTGACCCATCCTGGGACTTTTTCTGCACAAACACACCTTTTGATGACTGAGCACAGATTGTGGAAACGGGAAACAAAGCTGCATGTGCATACATTTTCTAGCTGTAACTCAGGAAGCTCCATCCCAATGCATAAGTCCAGTGTTAGCAATCTGCTTCTGCTGTTTGCAAGTCTTTATTGTGAGAGGAGAAATAAAAGAAAAATAGAGATAGTTAAAAGATTTTAAAATAACAGTAAGCCACTCTTGTAAGAATCAGAATTATAATGGACTTTCATATTAACTTACTACTCCAACCTCCCCTCCCATTTGGTGGGCTGGACAAGGTATCTCCAGAGGTCCTGTCCAACATCTACCATTCTGTGAGTCCAGCTGCTTTTTTGTACCTGCTATCAGATGTAACTCAAGTTTCAGGTGAGCTCAGGTCCTTTACTCATAGATGCAAGTTGTGTTTGCATGTTTTATGAAGATCCCAGGGCAGGGTAAGTCATCCAGAGAGACAAGACTATGAAGTAGTTACCTGATAGCTTATTTAGCACTCCTTTTCACTCCAGCTTTCTTCTCTTGTCATCCCCTTCCCTCAACAGTTCTCTCCTCTCTGGGTTTTTGAGCTTGTCTGTGCAAGGATGTTATATGGGATTCATTGTTCAAATGAAATTATCATACCTCCACAGACAGTCTTTTGGGTGACAAAAAACATAGGTGGCATGTTAAGCTGCAGGAAAGTCATCTTCCTGGGCACAGCAACCTTTCTACTCCTGAAGACCTGTGGGGCTCTGCTACTTGCAGCTAATTTTCTACCAGTAGTTTTACCTGCTCCCTGGTCTCCCAGAGCAGCTGTCTGGGCAGCTTCCTGCTTTTCCTTGCTCAAGGCCTGTTTGGACAGTGGTGTCTTCCTGGCAGAATGCCAGGCTATATAGCACTTTTTCAGATGTGGAACTGTCAGCTTCTGGCATCGCATCACATCAGATGGATCTCCACTGTAAGATACAGCAGATTTTTGTTTTTCTGCGTACAACCATCCTGGAAATGCTATTTTTTGGAGATGTATCAGTAAGTGGGAAAAGCTAAGTCTAAACATTCATTGGATCATCTATCCTATTCTGTCTCTATTTCCATTCACAAAGCAGCATCATGAAGCTAATAAATATTTAAATGTGAATCCAAGCCCCACTTAATTTAAGTAATCTCAGTCATGTGATGGGAAGGAAACCACATGGTTGTACAGCCACTCTGTCTATATTGTAGCTACACCCACACTAAATTAATGCTGGGTGTATCAAGTGATGGTGTACAGATTTAATGTTCCCAGTGAAACCGACAAGTGTGGAGAATTTGTAGCTGAGTTCATTGTTCTGGGCAGACTGCAGATACTGTCCCAGTTAGGCTCCAGTCTTGTACCTGAAGTAACTTGGATATCTCATTTTGGGAACATATGGTCTCCAGAATTCAATGGGTATAGGACAGAGGTACCCAATAGCTCACGGACTAGTCCAACCATTGCTTTGGAGTGATCCCAAGAGACAGCAGCTCAGCCTCAGGAATGACAACTGCTCTTTTTCTCTATCCTCTGATCAAACATAGTATTTTTTTTTTCTAAATATAAGGATTTTGGTGTCATTCTGCATTGTGTCAAAAATGGAGAAACTCAACATTCATGTCTATGGCCTCTGTTGTATAGCTTTCTAGTCTCAATCTATTTTGTTTCTGCTTTGTTTTCCCTGAAAGCAATCATCAGGGAGGTATCAATGACCAAAAAAGATCTGAAGTATTATATATTGAAGGACCTGCTGATGACAGGACTGAAGATGGCACTGGACAAACTGGGGCCTAGTTTCCCTGTATGTCTGATTGTATCTGTTCTGGCAGCAAATAAGAGACTTCCAGTTTCCAGACTGCCAGTACACCACATTACACAAACATTAAATTCCCTTAAAAAATAAAAATATCAATGGCTGAGTTATAAACTCCTCAATGATAATCATAATGGAAACATTTATATATCCTCACAGCTATAATGGGATTGCTGCAGTAATCCTACACTGTTTATGATGCTGATATTTTAAATAATACGTTCCATATCTTTTATTTTCCCACCTTTTTCACGGTGCTGTATACACTTTGCATCCTTTCAATGACAAACACTGAGCAAAGTGCACCAATAAATTATTTCCTCTTTGAATCCTTTTACCAAAGGAAAAAAAAAATCTATGTGCACACACAGCAGCTTGAGTCCAGCTAGTTAATCAGTTGCATTATTATTACCACCCACCTCATCCTGTTAAAAAGCCAGGTTTTTCTACCATTTGTGCTGCTTTTAATCCATAGGAAGTCAATTTTCCACTCATATATTAGTTTATTTTATATTTTCAAATTGATTCTACTATACATTGATTTCCTGTTGTGTGTATTGTATCCTGAGCTAGGATTATACGTTTAGTAGAAGTGGATATTCCTGCCACATAAAGGTTGCTTCAGCTCTATAGGACCCTTATCTTGAAAAGGGAGAGTCCAATTTTATTGAAACAGCTAAAATCCCACTTAATTGAATTTTTTTTTTCTAAGATGTACAAGCTTAGAGACTTTTGGTTTCCAATTCAACTTCAGCTTCGCGGTGTTTAAATTTCCAAACCCATAAAGACCTTTATGAAAAAGAACTTACAAATATTGTATTTCTGATATGGTGAATTACTGGAGAAGCTCAAGGTAAGAAGCAGTGAAATATCAATACTTTGTAGAACATCTTTTGATCATGCTGGCTTTTCATGGCCTGTTTAACACATTCCTATGGAAAAAGATGATGTTTGAACCTATATTTTACAATGATAGAGCCCCGAAATGCTGCAGAGTAGAATTAGGGCTGTGCACTGGAACAGAAAGAAATGCACTACCGGACAACATTTGATGCAAGAAGATAAGACAACAAGAAATCCTAGTTTCAGGGTGAAATTTTTGGCCCAGCTTGCAGCCATGGGGGTTTTGTCCTCAAAAGTCCAGGAGTTTCAGCTACAAGTGCAACAGAAATTTTCCCTTACTAGATTACTGCTTAGATTGCCTCTGGCATTAATTTTTAGAAGTTATATCCTTGACTTTCCTTAGCTCTTAAACAAGAAATGGACCTTGGAAGGTGTTTTTTCTTTTGTTTCAAAGAAAAGCCAAAGTTCAGAGGAAGCAGCTCACCTCCCTAGTCTGACTGCCTGAGCTCAGTTATGCAGTGCTCTTTGGCCTACACCAGCCATGCCCATGTTTCCATCTCAGAGAATGCATGTTTATGGTTTCTGTTCTCACAAATATGCAGATCCAGACTGTAAGTGGGTCTACAAGCACACTTACACCATTGCCCAGATTTCAGCCAGGCTTTGCTGCTAGACACTGGTGCAACAGGTCTGCCAGCAGGACCAGACCTTTCACCACTATTTCCTTGGACCTGTGCCTATCTGAAGCTTCTTGCTGTGCCATGCAATGCACACCGATCATCCCATATGCTGATGATAAATACAGCAAGAGCAAAACTGTGCTCAGCAATGAAATGCTGTAAGAGAAGTGGTTTGCTGCCACATCACTACCCACAGGGTGTATGAGCAGGCAGCTGGGCATGGGGTTGTGCTCACACAGCAAAATGTTTTCCAGATTACCATACAGTTTTATATGCTGAACACTAATTAGGGCTGGCTGGAAGCAGAGGGACCTATGCAGACACGGAACTAAATAACAAAGGTAATATTTGGATTTGAATCAAATTATTTTAGCAAATCCAGGGTTTTGGTTGAACTATTCACTATTTAGAGTCATTCTATGACAGTTACAAATTAGACCTCAAACTTGTAGATCCATGAAGGCCAGACATCCAGGCCCCAAAGTGACTGAGATGCCATTAAACCTCAGGGCCAGACTTTTCTTGTGAGTTTGCCTCATTTAAAGCTATGCAAAGCTGAATGGAGCCTTGACATCCTGAATTCAGCATCATTTTGCAACCATCTTGCACCAATGACTGCGCACAACACACAGCAATGAACACTGTCCAATTGGCTCAGAAGAGGCTTGTGATAGGACTTCTGGCCTTCAGTTCATAGATACTTAAGAGACTGCCATATAAAGCCCAGCATCTGCTAATTACATTAGAGAGGGCCGAACGTGAGGCCCAGAGGATAAATCTTGCTGCCTGTTGTGTTTGCACAGGGGAAGAGGAGATGCAGAGCATCTTCCTCTCCCCACACAGAGCAGCGGTAACAGGGCTGGGCTCCCTGAGGAGGGAAATGACAGGCTGCTGCAAAGGGAGAGAGGATGCTTCTTCCGTAACAAGCAGATTAGGGGCAGTTGATGACTAATTCTGACTAGAAAAGTGAAAATTTTGGTCAGTGCTGCTGGGCCAGCAACAATGACCTGCTGTGAGGAGGAGCTGCTGTATAGATTAATTATCATCCTTTTTCTGTCAGCAGTGAGGGAAGGTTCAGCCCCATCATTTCTTAGGAAGAGCTCCATTTTTGTACCAAAGGAGCAGTGGCTCATGGATTACCCTTTCTGTGGAGTCTGCACCTGTTCCCAGGGGGTTGAGGTGCTTTTTGCTGGTGACAGCCACAGCAACTATGCCAAGAAAATGCAGAAGGCAGGCAGCAGAGGAAAACACACTTGCATTCAGCATGCAGATTTAGGCAGGTCTAGGTCTCCTGAATGCTGTACACCCATTTCTGCTCTACTCCTTACCCCCAGCTCTTTGCATTTTCCCTATCATATAATTCAGACTCAGGCTCTCTGCCTCTCACCCTCTAAGTGTAAAACCTTTTCTTCTCTGTCATCTCATTTTAAACACGCCACACACAACCCCTTTATTTTACATTATTAAAAGACTCAGATTATAAATATCAGAGACATGATAGAGAAGCCACATGATCATGTTGTTGTAGCCTCCTGGCCCTTTGCCCCTTTCCATTTCCCCAAGCCCCCATAGTGCCTGCTGGGTTTTGTTCACTTGCAGAGACTTTCATTATTGAAATTGCAAGATCTTTGGGAGCAAAGACTGCAATTTTTGTGTGTGCAGTCATTAGTGCCTTTCAAGCAGCATCACATTACTAATTAACACCAATAATATGAAAGTGACCATTTTTATTTTCTGCATGCTTTATAAGCAGCAGAGGAGAAATCCTATTTCTCAACGGAAATTACTTCCTCTTTCCAGATGTATGTCTCTGCAGAGGTAGATTATTTTAGTCAGTTTTGCACTTTCCCCACTGAAATATATTCACAGCTTCCCCTCCACCATCCCCCTAAGTGCTGCGTAAATAAAACAAACCACAACTAAATCTGCCCCAGCGTGGAACATCTCTTTTAAAATGTCACTATGTTCATTTTCAGAATCCTCTTCTGCATGGTTATCTCACCGCTCTTTACATTTGCTACCTTGTTAAGTCCCCACTGTGGTAAATAAAACATGAAGAGAAATAGAGAAAAATGTAAGGCTTTTATTTACTCTCATTTTTTGGATATATTTCTCTAGATGAATGCTTCTCCCTTTAATGAAACCCTTGACTGCTCCAGTGGTGAATGTGATTTAAGTACAGTGAAGACAGCTATGATTCACAAACCCTGTTCTACTCCAGCACTGACCGTTATCTGATGCCTCTTCATGCACAGTTGCCCAAATGACAGTTTAATGGCTCACTGTAAAGGCTAGTTATTTTGTATCTCTATCCAGTGAAAATGGCTAATGGTGATAAGGAAAGGAAAAAACAAAGCAATTGTTCAGATCTTCAGACTCAACCGAGCTACTTAGCACGTGCTGAGAGCCTTCAATTAATTATTTCTTCAGTCCAGTGAAGCACTCCAAGATGATTTTAAAACTCACCAGCTGCACTAAGAGTCTATGTTAACAGGGTGCGAGGAACTAAAATTGCACATAAGCAGAGCTAACGGGTTTATTAGGGATCTGCCGATCATACCTATATTCACAGAAATAAACACAAAAATGCCCCAAGCTGATTTAAGGGTGGGGGGGAAATACACAAAACCCCCGACTCTTCCCTCCCCTTTACTTTACAGGGAGGAAAATACCAGAAAATTATTAATATGCCTGTCTCAAGAGACAAAGAGATTACTGTCATCATTACACTACTCACTTGTGATTGCATGCATGTACACACGTTTGTATCTCTGTGCATGTTTCTGCCTATTAAAAAAAAATAAAAATGGAGAAGGGAACAGAGTAATAGAAATTGAAAGAGAAATCTCTAGGGACCCAATTCAAAACATCGGTTAAACACATTTCTGATTTTCACTACTTGAGTCTTCCCTATATAGCTATGGTCCACAGTGTAACAAGGATCCAATCTCAGATAGTGGATAGTGCCTTCAGGAGCTGCCACAAGATAAAAAAAAAAAAAAAAAAAAAGCTGACTTTAATCACTTGCAGAATTGGCATAAGACACACTCTGAAAGTTGCTAAGATACTAAGTCAAATGTAAGAACAATTTGCTGACTTCACTTTTAGGAAAGGCATACACAAGTTTAGGCTCTGGGCAACATTTCCATCAGGAGTGCAGTTTAAATGAATGAAATAAATAAGAAGGCCTGATGGAAAAACAGGTTCGTTGAATCAAAAATCTATGAATCTTTACAGTGGATTTTTTTTTTTTTTCCTGGTCTAAAATGTACCACCTGTTAAGATTTCAAACATTGACTGTTTGCCCAGTGATCTTAGGTCTTCCATTTTAAGCATAACAAAAATGTCTCTGAATAATCAGTTCAGGTCAATAATAAGATATCATTCATGGTCGCCATGGTGCAGCTTGAGGCCGTTCTAAACCTGCCCTACCTTGCCTGAAAAATATATGCTTCTGAATAGCAAAACTGACAACAATGTGATCATCCAAACTTCTGCAGGGCAGTTGTTAGTGCAGTGTGCTTTCAGATCTTTAACATCATTTAGTGGGATTTGTATTTTTTTTTGCTTGGATTCCCCATTTTACACAAAAAATTCTACTGAACAAATAATTTAGAACTGACTCTTCCAGCTTTTAAAAACAACACCACCACATCTGGCAATAAGGATTTTCCCAAAACCAAACTGTATCTACAATCACTTCACATTTTATAACGTACAGCTTTGGAAACCTTTTGAGATGAGCTAAAAATACCATCCTGTTTGTATTAACACCAGTGCGTTCACACAGAGTAGGCAGCAAAAACCAGAGACAACAGATTAGTCAATCCTAGGATTAGACCAACCTGGGACTACTCACAGACATGAAATTTCTCATGAGAACTTCATGAAAATTTTACTACTGGGTGTTCAGGTTTTACACATTCTATGCTTTTAGAACAACCCCTCTTTATGAATTTTGCATCACGTCTGATTACAAAACAAAGTACTAATTTGTTTCTCACCCCTGTTTTACAGGTGATGCACAGGAACGCTCCTTTCAGTCATGAACACTGGGAAGCCCATTAGTGATGCCTGAGGTCTCACCTGTAATAGTGTATATATACAAATAGTAGTATGTAATAACTGAATAGGAGATGTGAAGAAGAGAAAGCTTGTTACTTTTTGGTAAATCAGTAGACCCTGTTCTGTCTAATGTGTCTTCAGGTTTGAGGACAGAGACTGATCTTTACAGTCAGTTGCCTATAACCATCTAAACCCATAGTCACCAAAATACCTACTCTATGCAGCCCAGTGCTAATTCAGTAACCAGGCTGGCTTCAAGCTGGTATTAATGTGCCATAGCCACATATTAAAATATTTCTCTTTAAGATCCCTAGATCTGAGTCCCAGAATGAGCTCAGCTTTCCAGTACCCCATGGCCAGGGTTGTGTGTTCACTGTTAGCAGCACACACACAGCTAACCTGTCATCTCCCACTCAAGCAGCCTTTACTCACTCTCACCAAATTAAACTGAAAATTAGGATGATGTGGGCATGACAACTTACCTCCATCACCTGTGAAGCTGGCAGCTCATAACACTGGTAATTGTTTATGTCTTCTGAGACAGAAAATATGTATGATGGCAGTGCATGTGCAAATGCATGCAGAAGTGTGCAGATGCCAGTCTGGAAGTGTAATGTATTTGTCTGGTTTGTTCCCTATTATCCTTATAATTTTATATCCCTCTGTAACACTCACAGAGCATGTTTCACTTCTTTGTGCTGATCCTTAACATATGAATCTCCTTTATTCAAAGGTACAATTTAACTTGAGAATTTCACATTTGCAGCAGCTCTTTTCCCTTGTACAGTCCTGTCCTCCGCAAAGAATACGTGGTGTTAATTACTGGGAATTGCAGCTCCTGAATTCATGGGATAATTGATAATACCTGCATGCAGAAAATCCCCATCATGATGTTTTAAAGATTCAGTTAATTAGGCTTGTGTCTGGGAGATCAGACATTAACCATTTGCCTTAGGACTCCTCCTTCAGGCTTTTTCAGAAATCTCTGTTATTTAGTTTTTAGGGGTGATTAGTACAGAGAAAGCCAAGGGAGGAAGGTTGTGTGTGAGATGTTGTCACAAGGGAATAAGGAGCCCTTTGTCCTGTCATGAACTATCCTAACAAAACATTCAAATAGGATTTAATCACTGCAGTGGTCTGCTCACATTGCTCTTAGGGTTAGATACCCCCATAAATCATGCATAGCTTGGAGACTAGGGTGCCTTAAAGTTGTTCACAGATGATTCTCCACTGCACATAGCAGATTGAGATCACTTACTGCTTTCCATGTGTTTTTTGGTGCAGCCACTTTGGCTCCTGTCTTTCATTCTTGAAAACCTAGCAGACCACAGAAAATAGGTCAAGAGTCCTTGCCTTATAAGATCTGGTTTGGGTGAAATATTCTGGCAGCTAAAAGCAAAATAATTTTGTTGCCGATCATATAGCTTATGCTTGATTACGTACTAGTACAAGGAACAGAAAAGATCATCACTTTTTTGTTATATCAAAATAAATTTCCTTTTTTTGCAGTTGATATTCTGCCTAAGGATGGGTTTAATTTTGGTTGTTTTTCAGGGTTTTTTTTGTTTTGTTTTGTCTTTGTTTGTTTGTTTGTTTGTTTTTTAAATAAGCAAGACTACTTCAAGTATATTAATATCCAGTGTTTAGTTTTGAGCTTTTAATGATAGTTATGAGTCACGAAATTACCATCACAGATTAATGTGCTTCAGACATGGCCTGGCAAATAATTCTAAGGAAATGAGAGGGTGCTTTGTAGTTTTGTTTCTTCTGTGACAGTCAAGGAAGAATATATGATGTAAACAATACCTCAAAGAATTGCGTTGAAATTATTACATTTTTTCCAGATTCACAATTGAACAGTCACGATAGAACACAATTGGCAGAACAGTAACTGCTCATGGCTGCACTTGAGCTGGTCCTCTCAAAGCAAAAAGCTCAATACTTAATTCCTGAGACACCTGATTTGCCAGTTGTGGAAAAGTGATCATGACCCAGCACTCACAGAAGTGAGTGTAGACTGTGAAAATTTGGCCCAAAACTGCAAATTTTTTCACAAGGGCCACTAAATTCATTCTGAGGCTTCTCTTGCCTTTCAGAATGCATTTCTGCACACAGTTCCTATAGAGACCTACTTTTCTTTTTCAGATATTTGCTAATAAAAGTACAACAAAAAGTGAACAAAGTAATTAAAAGAAATCACTGGTAAAGCCTGAACATTTCAAGTATACAACTCTGTTAGAAATGGTTTTATATCTAAACATCTAAAAACAAACAAAAAAAACCAAACAAAAAAACAAAACAAAACAAAAAACAACACAAAAACCCAAACGAATTGTATTGTCTAAAAGATACAGGAAAATGTAGAAATCGTACTATTTATTTAATCTAGAAAAATTCATTTCCTACTGAAATCATGGGTGATTTTTCTACATAAGAGACATGTAATACTATGTCCTATTAAAACAATTACTTCAATTATTTTCTTAAAGTTTAATATTGTTGTGACATATTATTCTGCATGTTATGGAAATAAAATTATTTTCCAACTTTCCCAGACTGCAGAATTCCCCACAACATGCTTTTAGCATTGGCCATTCCTCACATATTTATATGCAGAACTACTGCAGCCAAAAGGATTGTTTTCCAGTAATCCTAATTGGCAAAGTTTCATTTGCAACTGCAAATGTAACAATTATTTACGTGAAGTGGCTAAGCATTCAAAACTGATTAGATACATCAGTTTTGAAAGAAAAAGAGGCTGTCCCAGCATACAAATCACACCGAAATATTTTTAAATCATAAGTTATATATGTAGTCAGAAACCCCAAAATAGAGCCGAATTGTATAACTTGTCCTCCCCTCAGGAACATCAGCAACACTAGAGCAATGTAGTTTAACTGAAGACCTGTCCTACATACCACATAGATAAAACCAATCCCAAAAGTAATTGAAATCATTTTTGAACTAACACCATTCTTTTTCCTGTTAGGCTGAACTGTTCATGAGCCTTCCCTCATTTACAGCACCCTGAGACTTGTTGCACCATTGTAGTACCATTGACATCAGTGGTGTAACTCTTGATTTATGATGGTTTAACATATTGTTATGGTTTAACTCCAGCTGGCAACCAAGCCCCCCGCAGCTGCTTGCTCACTCCTCCCCAAGTGGGATGGGAGGAGAGAATCAGAAGAGTAAAAGTGAGAAAACTTGTGAGTTGAGATAAAGACAGTTTAATAGGTAAAGCAAAAGCTGTGTGCACAAGTAAAGAAAACAAGGAATTCAGAGGAGCAGAAAAGGCCTTGACTCTGTGTAAGTGCTGCTCAGCAATAACAAAAACATCCCCGTGTTACCAACGCTGTTTCCAGCATGAATCCAAAACATAGCCCCATAACAGCTATGAAGAAAATTAACTCAATCCCAGCCAAAACCAGCACACATGTAAAACTTAGTAATTAGCCATGTTAAAATACTATTGGCATCTGGTAAGCATTATAGTAACTGCAAAGACACGGGATGGAATGATTTCAACCACAGGAGCTTAATATAGCAGAATGAAGCCCAGCCTTCCTTTCAAAATATTTTTAACTTTGTTGACTTCTTCTGAATTGTTCCTTATGTACATGAGATGACATAAACAGAGAAATGGGCCTTATACCAACATTTATTCTATGTTATTTTTATACTGGAATTTATAATCTACACAGAACTAACTGAGACTCGCTGCCTGGGGGAACCAGCGAAGCTTCATTGGCTTGAAATAGACACTGATCCTGAGCTCCAAAGATGGGTACTTTTATGTATTTGAAAGTGAAGGGTTTTACTAGCAGCAGAAATTAATAAATACCCATTTCTTCTCTTCTCTCCCTCTCCCAAAATCAATTTAAAAATTGAGCTCCATTTTCCATCCAGTAACAAAAGACTGGTATTCTGTATTGTACACTCCCGTTCATATTATGAATGGCATGTCACATATTGCAAGGCTACACCTGCAAGGGAAAGAATGAAGGTTGATACAATCTACCCCAGGTTCTGCAATGTCAGGACACTTATCAGCCTGTAAAATGCAACGGCAAGATTTAGGATTTATTAAAAAAAGAAAAGGGGGGGGGGGGGGAGCGAAAAAAAAAAAAAAAATACTGAATGAATGACACTT
>JANHGN010000448.1:18368-34698 GCA_024605025.1 Megaceryle maxima | reverse complement strand
TAGACTAAAAGAGATTACGAAAGGAATACATAAAATTTTAAGAAGGTAAAAGAGGGGAGGGGGGGTGGGGAGTGCAGGAGAAAAAAAATAAAAGAATACTGAATGAATAGATATTTTGCAGATTTGTCTGAAGGTTTATGAGGATGATAATAAGAGCATGACATTGTTATTGGGAACATGCATGACTCTTGGCATGCACAAATCTCAGCTTATATTGTGGACATCAGTGAATTACATTCCCCATTCTGTAAAAAGCTTTGTTGTTGGGATTCTTTATGAAGGTTCAAAGCCAACATCTTATAATCTCTTACGGAGCACTGAGAATTTAAAGCTGTGCCCATCGGTGGAGAAACTGAAGTCTGAAGAGACAAAGACCAAGGAACATATTTGTGATTTCTTCAGGTGACTCTGTCTCACTTGATGACTGAAACAGCTTGGAGACAGACTACTATCTTTAATTCTTTTCTTCCATCTTGAGTATAGCAGTTTAAATTAATGTGAATCATACTTTTCCAGAAATAGCCTGGAAGTTCAACCAAAGAGTTGTAGTTTGTCATGATCTCATCGTGACTGTTCTTACTGGTTGTTGGGTCTCCAATATTCTTTTTACTTCTTAGAACCACATGCTGGGTCTACAGTTTGCTGCAATCGCATACATTCAAAACAGTCAAATACCCTATACAGCACAGAAACCAATAGACACATATTATCTCCTTCCAGGAACCTTTTCAGACCGAGTTCTTCCAGTTATCCTTAATGGAAGCATTTTCTATTATAGCTGGAAGTCTCAGACAAGCATTGTCTACCATCAAGAATGAAATTCCCAGCAGAAACACTCATTTTGTCCTCCAGGCTCCTGCCAGTCAAGCAGGGAAATCAATAAATTCTGAAAATAAAAAGCAAAACCACTAGGTAGAGTGCTGATTCTGGAAAGGAAGGAGCACAAGAAATTCCCATGAGCTCTACCAAGCTCTTCACGTCAGGGCTGCTTGTACTCTAAATACTGTCATTGTGGCCCAAACTATTAAAACTGACACCAATGAATAACTGAGTAGATCCTAACCTTGCCTGAACTGCCCACAAGCTGTGCCCTCTTGCTGCTGCAGTGTCTGCCTTTCTCAAGCCTTTCACACACAGATTTGGCACCCAATACCCAACACTTTATCCAACCTTGCAATCACTTAAGGATTTCAGATTCATGCTCCACTACAAGGCTTTTCTGCCCTTAATTAGCACAAAAGGAAAAAAACACATGTGGCTAGTGCCCAAGGAAGATAAACAGTGCTTGCTAACCTACATGCTTTAAGGAATCCTACCTGAAAAACAACCAATGAATGAGAGGAAACACAATGCTATTCTCTTTTAAGACATCCAAATTCTTTAGAATATCTGCTATTATGAACTTCCTGCTCTCCACGATGCTCTATTTATCTGAGCAGGTAGATTATATATACTCTAGCAGGCAATTCCCATAGCCATTTTAATAGCAGAATGTAATTCCTCAGCAGTAGAAAAATGAAAGTGAAAGGTCTATGAATTATTACAAACCCACTCAATCTCTGGCCAGGCAGCAGTGCCCTGAACTGTAAAGGCTTTTTTCTTGTGTTTAAGTTACCATGGAAGATGAAATAGTCACACAGATGTACTGTCCAGTAGAAACCGGTATTGCTAGCTGTGTATCATCTATAAATACCTTTTTTTTTTTTTTTTTTCAGATTTATAAGCTATCTTCACTTCATAAATGGAAAAAAAAACCCAAACCAAACACCCCCAATGGTTTGGGTTTTTTCCGTTTTTAAACAAAAACTTTCTCAGTTAAGTTTTCTTTTTCCAAAATAATATTCAATATATTATTTTATGAGAAAGCATCAGATTATACATTGTGCTGCTGTGTGAAAATAAAACTAAATTTCTGTTAACAGTGAAGTTATTTTCTGCTACATGTATATGTCCTAACACATCTTGGCTCTAGACCATATTGTTTTGCAGCCTGTTATACTGTTGTCTTTCTCAAGAATTACTGTAAGGCTTGGCATGTAAACAAATGTTGACTGAATCTCTCCTCTAATGCTAAGTCCATTTTCCAATCTCTGGTATACCAAAGTATCCTTCTAACAGGTTGACCTTTGTAATTGACCGGGATGTTGCATATGAGTATCTAGGAAGAAAATGCTTAGGCGAAGACTGAAGGATGCTCTAGAGGGAAAGACACCAAACTGAGTGTGAGGAGTCCTAGACCTGCCCATGGGCTCAGTCAGAGACATCCTGGGTGACACTGAAGTGGTGCACTTAGGACAGTGCAGTACAGATAACATTCACTATGGGCCATGCAGCCCCTAAACATATCCAGGCAAAGAGAGAGTAAGAGATTAAACACTGCCACACTTACTGATTCACAACAAATGAAAGGAGAAGGGACCATGGGAGAAGGGCCATATGCTTCTCAACAGAGCTAGGCATACATCTACTTTACACAAAAGTGCTGCCTTGTGAACGGAGGTGCAAAAGGAAGGCCTGAGATTTCTGGTGCCCATTCCCTGCTGTGTCTTTTACCCATCCTGTGCACCCAGGAGTGCAAAGGAACATGTGAGTTTTCAAGGGCACTTCACAGAATTATAGTATGGTTGAGTTTGGAAGGGACCTCTGGAAGTCATACTGTCCCAACCCCTATTTAAGCAACATCATACAGTTGGAGAAGGATCATCAGGTCAAGCAGTATCACCCAGAGCGAGTTTCCCAAGACCATGTCCATATGGCTTTGGACTATCTGCAAGGATGGAGAAGTGCCTCTCCCCAGATGTCCCTCTCTTCAGTTGTTGTTCAGCGTGCTCAGGATCTAGTTATCAGGAGCTACCTATCATCTAGCAAAACTGATTGCATCATTTCTTTCACAGTATACACCAAGAAAGCAGGAAAGATTACAAAGATTGGCTCTACTAATTCTCAACCATCAAAAAAGCCCTTACAGATGTCTGGTTGCTCCATCAACACATTGCACAACCAGAACAGGCTGAAGGGCTATGAGATGATTTCCTGGCCTTCAGGATTGAAAAGCTACCACTGGTACTTTCATGGTAATAGCAAGGTACACATGGACAGGATCCCAAATACCTCAGACTTACCACACAACTCAAGGATAACATCTGCTGTCCTTCCAGTAGGAAATGGTTGCTCATCACCCCAAGGAACCATTTTAGAACAGTAAAACTAGACTGAATGACTTCCCATTGAAAATCATGGAAGCAAGAAAGTTTTAAATCCTGTGCAAAATAACTCAGAAGCAGCAGAGTTTGCCGTTATCTGCTAAACTATAAGTAGAAGCTAGGCTAAGGGAGGTCTCCTCCAATTTCTCAAGGTAACCTTTTCATTGTCAGACTTCACAGAGAGAATTGTGTGACAATTTCACCTTGTTTGATTAAAACATTTGCATTATAAGTTGTTTGGGGTTAAAAAAGTATTAGGAACTTAATATTTCACATTGGTTTTGGTCTGTGAATTTTTGAATCATCTAGAGAATATGAGCTCCTTGATGAAAAGTACTATTTTGTGTTATGAACCAGAAAATAATGGCCTATCAGACTATAGAAAGTGGTCTAAAGCATCTATCTTTAATCTTCTTCTGTAAGTGTTCTAGACACTGTAATTTCCAATAACAATAATGGAATAAATACCTCATTAACCCCTTTAAAGCTTCCAACACCATGACAATATCTAAATGAACTGTCAGTAGAACAGGCATTGTTCAGTAAGACAGTAGACCAGAAAGTTAATATTGAGCTATACCCAAATGAAGTAACTGAAATGTATTCTCATCCTCAGCAACCTGATGGCTTATATATTGTCAGAAAACAAAAAAATTCAAAGAAGGGTCTTCTAAGTTCATAAATCACTTCACATATCAAATCAGCTTTGAAACAATAAATAAAACAGCACACAGGTAAATTTTGGAAGGGAATGTTTGCTTAGAATTTAACTCACTGAAAAGCCACTGATTGAACTTCATATTTACACATTTCTGATCCATAAACCTATTGATATTACACTATTATCACCATAAATTAGTTCTCTGACAGACTAATACCCATTGCTGAGTTGAATGTCATAGATATTTATTGAATAGGAAGTAAAAGTGTAATATCTAGTATGAGCAGAATATTCACATAACAATAAAAAGTATAGATTTGGCTTCGGGGAACAATTCACAGTGCCTGGATGCATAAGAAAGGAAAATAGGGAAGTTGTGGGGGGGAAAAGAAAAAAAAAAAAAAGGAAGATTTTAATTATTAAGTATACATTTGTGGTTGAAATATCCAGATCAAAATCAAAGCCTGTGGGTGAAAAATTCAGGACTATATTATACAGGACACTGGACATTCTATTCACTGAACACCATGGTAAGAGCCACTGAGGTAAATGCACTGCAAAAGAGAAAAAGAGAACAAGGTAAATAAAGCAAAGAGAAGGAGTTCTGCTTTGCATGCAGGTGGGGAGAACATAGTATCAACAATGAATTCTACCACGCAGATCTGAGAGAAACATTTTACCCAGTAAAAGGCTGATGGATAGGTTTGCCTGAAGGAAATATCAAATAATTCTAAACAAAATTTTCACAACTACCTAAAAGAGTAAAATATTAAATTCTCAATAAAATGTCTGTGTTTGAAACACTACAAGGCTTTGCAAATTCTGTCTTAAATGAAATGGAAAAAATTTTTTAACTGGTACATTATAACATTTCTCAACGGCACACTGAATTTCAAAAACACTTTAGGTGCCCATCTGAAGTAAAAAAAGATTAAAAAACACTGGTATCTGACTTGAAACATCTTAATAGAGGATGGATATTAGGAGCACAGTGACCTGGGCTAAAAAATCCCAGGATTTCTAAACGGAGTTGAAAATTAGTCAGAAAAAAGAGGTCAGCACCTCCATATCAGAATTCTGATGTGACAACATAAACCTTCCAGAAACAAACAGGACAGTGAAACACTGCAATGGAATTGTAAGGACCATGTAGCTAATTCTCCTGAGACCAAGATCTCACCTGAACCCTGAGGTATTAGTATGAGCCCTTTCCATTCAAACCCAGGAAGGATTTTTTTATTTTTTTTTAAATGCTGGAAGCAAAACCAGCCTCTCAGGATCCTTGTTAATGAGATATCCTGGAAGGATCTGCAGCTCTGTGTTATTAGCTGCAACACCGTAAAGACTGACCTGGAATTGTACCTCCCCACATCCTGTGCCTTACGCAAGATACCAAGATGTGCAGTGGAAACCATTTCTCTCATCTTTTAAAACACCGAGTGTGAGAGGCATTTAATTCTATTGCTTCACCATAAACTCTAAGGCAATTGATGACACATCTGGACTTACACTTTGATAGACGCACATCACACAAAGTTATACTTCTTTGTCTCTTCCATTCCTTCCATGGATCAGATTTTCCTGGTGCTCATCACATCCTGATATCACTATGTTAACTTCAGAAAAAAAGGGAAGATAGATGTTCAGCCCACAGAAATCAACTTATGCCAATCAAGTCTTGAAACAGATTTTAACTTTAGAACATATATTTGAAATAATGGCTTTTTAGGACCATTGTACAGATTATATGCCACTGTCTGCACAAGGATGAGTTTAAGTTATAAACTTCAGAATCTATTACACTGCTACCCAAAAAAACTTCAGCACCGCTTATCTCCCTTGTTGCCTTGATCTTGATCAACAGGTAAATGTCTCTTCGCATCACTTCTATTTTTAACCTCTCACAGACTGTGAAGCAACCTTTTCAGTGCCTGTGTATGAGAAATTAAATTGTTATTGTCAGAAGAATTACAAACATCTTTATGAAGGGATTCAATCCAGAGCTATCTGATTTCTGCTAGATACTTCTATCATCAAAATCTTATGAATGGCTTTGAGAAGCCACTCATGGCCAAGTTGTGCTAGCATTGAATCGAACATCATGGCAACAGGTTTCTATGTTTTTTTTGCATTTTCAGTGGTCAGGTACTGTTGCTCAGTCCTTTGCTGGGTATGATAAAAATGTTTTGTTAGGCAGTCAGAAATCATATCACCTCCCCTCCATCCATAATGAAAAACAGCACACAATGCAGAGCAGCTTTGGAAGCAAAAAAATGTAAAAGACGAAAGATGCATTCCTTCCATCACCTCCTGAAGCTGGGGGATCTCTGCCTTTGATGGAGCCAGAGCCATCTTTGGACATTGCTCAGGCTTTCCTCAGGCAGCAGATTCATTAAATCACATCAGAACTCATTTACTTACTGAAATGGACTAAGTTTTGCCAAATGACTGGTTTCTTTGGTTTTTTTTTCATTAAAATGCTTTCTAGGACACAGCACCAGGGTGGTGGCCAGCCCTCTTGTGTGTTTCATCTCTTGTTGGATCTCTCTTGAAGCACCAGCAACCAAAGAGGAGGCAGAAACAAAACAGAGTCCTTGTCTTTTCTCTGCCTTACAAACATTGAGACAGTGTGATTGCTCCAGCACTCTGCACAGAGGCTGGTCCTCATCATGATGAACCAGGGAAGTTCATATGTTCAGTGTCTCCCGTAGGGACCAGCCTAGGTATGAAAGACTTCACACTGACTTTGGGATGAAGTTAATTTCCACCACTCTTCTCAAACCAGCAAAACTGTCACTGAGTGGTCTCAGTTCCTTTGACAGGAATTTCTGACTGCATCTTTCTCCCCATCCCTCCTGGCTGCATGGGGACTCATTAGCATGAAGACTCACTTGCACCCCTGCTGCAATGAATCTCACCTGCAGGCACATCTGCCAACCCCACTGCCAGCACAACAGTGAGTAAAGCACACATAGATACATAGAGCACAGACAACTCTTGCTAGGTCTGTTCTCTCTTCTACAGGGCTGTACTGAGACTCAAGGAAATCATGTTTACCTGAGGATTGTCCTGATCCTGCATACAGATGCTCAAGGATGAAATGTGCAGTCCCCTCTGTGACCCACACCCTGGTGTGGGATATGGTTCTGGGCCAGAGGATCTGTTTTCAGAGTCTGAATCACACTCTGTGGTGTTAGATGAGGTGGGATGGTTTCCAGACTTCATTATTTGCATTAGATATACTTTTTGCCCGAATTCTCTGCCCTGGTCAATAAGCAATTAGTACTTTATGACAAAGTGCAAACAGCAGTGTTAATAGCAGTTTGTAGCTACATGCACACATGAGAGCCAAGAATAATTTTTATGACTCCAGTAGAACTGTGTGTAACAAACAGAAGTCAATTTTTATGACCATAATGACTGTATCCTCTCAATGCCTGTAGAAAATAGCTTTACGCAAATCAGTTAATTAGTATCCAAGTGCACTTGCTCACAGACCGTTCAGCTGTTCCATCCAATAGTTGGAGAAGCTTTCAAAAGAGAAATATAATACATTAAAAAAAAAAAAAATTCATAGCCAATCAAAATCTAACACAAAGTTATAGTCTAAAATACACTTCAAAATAGTGAATTAGAATTTTGTAGGTAATTAGTTCTAAAATTTAAACCATCAGACTTCTTTAAATCAGACCTTTAAACTTGAAGCTGATAAAAATACATGTGGTTATTGTAGTGACACCAAGTACTTCCACTGAAAATTTCAAACCCTCTGGATTTTAGTGTTAACATTTATATTACCTCCATCTTGCCCTTTCAGAATTGCATTCAAAACAAACGAGCTAACACTCCTTAGAGCAATGTTCTCATATTCTGGTCTTTATTATTTCTCTTGCTAAATGTTTTCTTTCCCAAGACTCTCAAACTGATTTAATACTCTTCCTACTTAGCCCCTACCTTATGCACAGAAGTACAAGTCTTTTGCATCAATTTAAAGCCAAAGTGATGAATGGAATTTAATGATCTTTTTTGTACAGTTCTGTATAACACTAAACAATGGCCAATGCATTCATTCATGATCAGTTTTTTGCCTTGTTTTTAATTAGCTTCCTATCTGGAGGGGCGGTGTGAAAAATTGCACCCTGGGCCTTACTACATCTTTCTTTTATAAAATGTATGTACAACAAATAAAAAGCACATTTTAACCTACCTGCTACCTATTACGTTAAATGTCATTACTACTAAAGACTGGCAGCTCAGCTAATAAACGTGCTCATTATTTTATTCCAGCTCTACTTTAGGTATAGTCAATCAAATCACACTTGATTTATGTCAGATGCTAACAAAATACAGTATAAATAGAGCCATTGAGTACAATTCAGTGATTCTGTTTTTATTCAGCTCTAAGCTATGAAGCTAAAGTGGATACCATTTATAACCAAGACATGCATTCTTCATGGCCATAAGAGTTAGCAGGCCATAGCTAGAGCACTTTTAAGGCTCAGGGAATATAAAGTGTTCCTATGAGTGGACTCAATTTTTTTTAAGGTATACAAATTAATAACATATAAAGATAGAAAACACCACTATGACTATATATCATTTTTTTAATTTTGATTGGGAAAGTTGTTTGATGAATTTGAAATAACCTAATTTGCAATGTAGGCCTCATTATTAATGGTAAGTGATTTTAGTGCTTTCCAAAGGTGACTTTCTACAAGGAATGGCTTTTAGGAGTATGTCTACATTACACTTTCAGTCACACAGGTTATTGCAAGGGTTTTTTTGTACTTTGTCTTGATGATTTTGTACATCTGGGCTATTGACCTGGGGAAGCCCAGTTTGGTTGTGGAAAATTACAGAAACCCAATTGTGTTCACTGAGTGATGGAAGAGACATAAGCAATATTTACTGCATGTCAGCTGGAAGCCCTTCCCAGAGAGTTCAGCACACCAATTCCTCTCCTGACTGCTCTTTACTTTCAACAATTGTTTCTACTCAGCTGCTATAAGCTGATATATATTATACAGGAAAGACTGAGGCAGACAAGACTGCAGTTCTGAATAGAAGCGCAGTTTTCCTAGAAAGGGAGATACTTTAAATACAGATTTTCAGGTGTATTATGGATGTCTTCTAGGGAATAGTTTGCAAATGGCAGCTATGTACTGATGAAAGGATAAGAACATTCTTGTTAGATATGCTCCAAATCATACCTTTGGTTTTATCCAGAATTGTAGTTCATTAGACAAAATGGAAGTGGGAGTACTTTGATAATAAACCTCTTAAAAAGTATTTCTGGTAAAAATGTTATTGTGTCCTGCACAGACCAGACCAAACCCACATCACTCCTGTGTTTTGCAATGTTTTCCCCAAATTATCATGGAAGGTTAAGCTAACAACAGCAGACACTTTCACTGGTTCTTCCCACTATTTCAGATCCTGAGAGCATCCAAAAATCATGATGATTGGTTTCAGGTGTTTTCCATGAGTTCCTGACAGGATGAGGACATTGTGAGAGAGACAGAACTGGATAGGTTTACTAGCTGATTGTCCATGTAGCCTTACTTCATGGGCTAGAGAGCAAATTATTTTTGGTGCACTTTTTGCAGAGAAACATGGGTGACTATTATTTGTTCATCGGCTCCATCCCTTTTATTCATTTGCTAGTTACTTCCACTTCAACTCCTATCTTTCCCATTTGCTCAGAGCCACAGCCACCAAAGCTACATGGGTTGAAGCACATCTGGCATTTTGAAATGGCACTATAATTGTCCAACATTGTTATGAAAAATGTCTTCTAAACACATGTCTAAGTTGACAATCAAAACTGACAATCTTCCCAGCGATCTTCCAAACAAGCTATAATAACGACATTAAAGTTTCCACTGGGACATTTAAAAACCCATCAACTTTATATCCAACTAATTACGACTCACCGAGTGAAAAAAAGCAACTGAAACCTGGGCATGATTTGTCAAAGCAAAGGAAGGCATGGGAAACCAGTTCTCTCTCTCATATTTCATTGGTAGGGTGAAATGCTTCAGCACTTTGGAACAACAGAGCCTGTCATTTGCAGAAGAGGTCAAACCTACAGTGTGCTGGCAGACAGAAAACAAACAAACAAAAAGTTGACTATTCAGGTTCCAGTCTGTGGCTGGTAATTCATATGGGATACGAACACTACAGAATAGCAACCTTTAATTTGAAAATATCTACCAGGAGAGGGAGGGGTGAACTTTTCAAGCTTATCTGGAGCAAAGATGATGAGTTCTTCAAATCAGAAACCACTGGGAATAATAAGATGTGAGAGATATGGGCTAGAAATGAAGATTATGAGGAGGAAGATGGAGTTTTTATTCTTGTTTCTTTATTTCACCAAGGACTGACCTGTTAAAATAATGGCAGCACAGCATTGAAACGATCCTAGGTCTCTGTCAGACAAATCATGGCTCAACGTATTTTCTCTCGGTTACATCAGAAAGTATGAACTTGCAACCTTGGTCCCAGCTCATTTAATGGCACACTGACAGGGCAAGAATAATTCACAGGTTGAGCTAATCAAAGGTGAAAAGGGAGAATCAGTAAATGTCGTATCCTTTTGCCACTTTCATCAATCCGACTAACTGAATTTGAGCTAAAGCTTGGCAAATTTTCTGCAAAGGGAAATTAATATGTAACACATCTGAGGCCTAGTCCTGGCCAGCAAAATTGGAAAGCCGGCGTTATATCAGAGGGCGATTATTGAGGGAGAGAATGGCCAAAGCCAAGTTAATCAGAAAGAAGCTCCTGCATGTCTCTCTCCTCTGATAGCACTGTGACCCTCCCAGCCCTTCACCTAAGTAGAAATCCTCTACTTTTCAATTTTTTCCCATCAGGAATATACACTATTGCCCATTTCTGTTGCCCACATGACTGAATCAATTCAATTACCTTGGAAAAGTTGATACATATTCAAGCCATGAAGACGCTCAGGATAGAAAGAGAGGAAAAGAGACAAAGAAATCCCTATTTACCCAATAATAAGTTTCATTTGGAGAAGGTTTGAAAACAATTCTCCCTCACATTTGTCCCTGTCAGATCACATTATTCACAAATGAAGTTTACAAAATATCAATTCAATTTCAATAAGGGAGCCTGAATCCCAACACACGAGGGCTGAATTTACGAAATCATAACACTTGAGGGGACCCTGGTGGCTTCCAAATATTTTCCAGTCAGAGGTAATCAAAAGCAGACCGCTGAATACTAATACATTCAATTTCACCCCTTTTGTTCGCATCTGTTCCCTTATAATACTATTTTCTACACTTCCAAATCATTGAAGATGGCAGTTTTCAGGAAAAAAAGTGCATGGGGGGAATCATATAGCTCAAACACTTCTGTGAAAACACTCTTATATATATCCAATTAAACAATTTACTGATGAGTAAACCAGTGAGCTGTATCATGGACAAGAAAAAATTGTGATGTTTCCTCAGTGTCACCCTAGATTGTTTTTTAACCACATTCTTGGCACAGAGTATGCCCCAGAACTAGCTACCAGAATTTGCCAATGAGAAAATAAATGGGTTTCCTCATCAATAAGTCCTCAGCTACTGCCCCAGTATGGAGAAACAGAAGGAAGACCAGCAAAGTACTAAGTCCAGGAAAGTATCCAAAGCTTTCAGCTCCTGGTCTCCCATACTGCATTAAAATCTCATGTTTTCTTCAAATGACAGCAAATCAGGCTCTTGGTGATAGTATGACCCAGGTTTCTCAGAACAAACTACATTTTCAGTGTCTGCTGGATCAAAGTTTCCTCTACCATTTTGTGCAACAGTCTTCACCACACTATCTTAAGTACATCAGTAATCCAAAAATGTTTCATGCACATGGGAAAATACAGTATTTATGTATATCTTCCCCTCCTGCTAAGAAATGCTTATGTAACACGTGACTTAAAATTTTAATATATCAACAAATTCTAGTCAAAATGCAGAGCACACTCTATCCTTCACTGATAGGTGGTGGAAAATAAATAATTTTCTAATGAAATTCACAGAAGTTCAGGAGAGAAGTGATTTCTAGATCATCTAATCTCTCCTATGTTTCTCTGGCAATTAGGCATCATCCAGACATCCTGTAACTACCCCAAAACAATTCTTTTGTCTCTATTCCTCAAAAACAAAAAGACATATAACAAGCAGAAACAGACAATTTTATTGCAAAAATATTGCAGGGTTAATTTGATGTTTCCACTGGGCAAATCATTCCCCATGATGCAAAGAAAGACCATAGATCTTCAGACATTCCTTCCCATTAGGTCTGCAAGGAAATTTCTCATCTAAAGTGACTCCAGACAAACACTTGACGTAGTCATTTATGCCACCTCACAGTACTTTGTGTCATGTCTCCTCAACAGTCAGTCTCTAGTGAAGAGAGAGAACCAATACCACTGTAGAATTGTGCATTGAGTAAATTTGTGAATGAGGTCACAGCTGACTAAGTGTGAAGCTGATATACCGGCATGATCTCACTGGGGAACTTAAAAAGTTATGATTAAGTCCAGGCACCATCAGGACAAGTGGGACAGAAGGGACTAGTGTAATTGCATGACCTAGCTTACTGTTTCTACATGCACACAGGCCAAAGGACTAAAAATCCAAATGAAAGCAACTATCTAACCTTAAGATGCAACAGCTATGCTGATCCCATACTGATTGATCCTGTATTTAATTATTCACAGCTAGGACACTGCATACTGAACTCCTCTAACCTCAGTTCTCAGTCACTAGAATTCACCAAGTCCTGATCAGCAAGGCTGCAGAGTCCCTGCTGTCAACAGTCCTCTGATGTGTTCTTCTGAGACAACAATAAACACAAAGTCCATAGTGCTTAAAGAAAAAGTCAGTCACAAACATGACAGTGGACCAGTCTAGCTCTGCATCTCTTTTACAGGATGAATCCACTGAAACCTGTTCTTGGCAAAAGAAAGTTTCCTATTGTGGTTGGGACAACATAAGGCCTCCCCCAAGCCCCTTTTGCAACATCAGAGAGTCTCTGCCCTCAACCACATTCCTTTACTGTTTCCCTCTCTTACAGTTTCACCTGCAGCAGATGAACTGAAGCTGCAGGTATGCAGTGCCAATAAAAATAACACTACAGGAGCTACACCGTATTTTCTGAAGTTTAAATAGAGCCATGGCTACCCATTGGTGTACGGTTGAATCTTTCTGAAGATGAAGGTGGCTGTGAGACTCATTGATAGTCAACTGAAAAACAAATTCTGACACATTCATGGGATACAGACTAACCCTGATTGCATAAAAACAGCACTGTTATGTTATTCTTAACTGTTATTTTTTCCCAAAACAGGAATCAGAACTAAATATTTGAGAAGCAAAAAGATGCCACCTGCTAAAGTTGCTTCCAGAAGGTAATCAGTCCTGTGTCAACACAAGAAAGTGATTCTGAAGACAAAAGCAATAGATTGGCCCAGAGCAAAAAGACCAGAAGTTCCTGAAGTTCTGAAGTTCCTCCACAATGTGACTCTGTTCAGGATAAAGGGTTGGTTTGTTTTTTGTTTTTTGTTTTTTTTACTTTACCTTTTTGCTACAGAGAATCAAGTCTACATAAAGGATCATAATGGTATACATCCATGCAGTTGGATATCTATTTCAGTGTGTACATGTAAGAATACACCGATTGTCTATTGTGCTAAGCACAATAAATTACTCAAAATTACCCATCTCTGGAAGTCTTCAAGGCCAGGTTAGATGGGATTTTGAGCAACTTGATTAAGTGGGAGTTGTTCCTGCGCATAGCAGGGTGGTTGGATCTAGAATATCTTTAAGGTCCCTTCCAACCCAAACCATGCTATAGGTGTATGATTCTATGAAATGACTTGAAAACAAGTTTCATTGACATCTACAGCACGTCACTGAAAAATACGGTGCAAATTGCTTAGCGTTAAATTTTACTTTTAAGCTCATTCCATTACAAAAATTTTCACAGACTTCTTTACCAACTTGTCTTTTTCTGTCTCTACATGGAAAGATATTCAACGTATTAGCCCCATGCTGTTATAAAAATGGTTTTATACTTTGTGAAATTATGCCAGGACAAAACTAAATAGGTTGGCTTAATTTAACGTTTACATGTTATTGTGAACTATCAAACCAATACTTGCAAAAAAAATTATATTAAAATCAGGGTTAATCTAACAATTTAAAAACCATACCATTTTAAAAACATAGCAATTGTTGTTTTTAGCTCTGTCAAGACCACACACTGTGCAGACACCTATTAAGGAACCCAAGCTTTTCTTAATGTATTAGAAGAGTGAAAATGTGTAATTGGAAAAAAAAAAAAAAGAAAAAAAAAGAAAAGTGAAAACTCCCTACGAAAGGATTTGGCATGGACGTATCCTTAAATGGATTGTTGTTATCAGTTTCACTACATAAACTAAAACCAGTGTTCAAGTCTGCATTTTTTCTAGTATATTAGGAGAAAATAAGTATTTAATGGTATTTTGAGAACATTTAAACCTCATCATTATGTTCTAAAATTGATCTCAGTGATTCTGCTTCATGCAACAAGCTACTACTCTGGTTTTGTGAAATGCTAAAGTTAGTTCCTCGTTTTACTCTCCTGGTTTAGCACACATTCTCCAGCAGATGAGCAATGAAATGAGACAGATAAGCTGAGGCTGGGGCCATTTTGTACACATCATCCCTATGAGCAATAGGCTGAAGTGTCAGCTTCAAAGGTGAAACTCTGGGAGATAGACAAGATAATGTCCCTTTTTTTTTTTTTTTTTCCCCCTCACAGTGGCTATTCTTTCATCAAATAATATGAAATAGTCCCTTTCCCACATTCACAAATATAGGAATGCACAAGTAAATTACTTACCACCCTTCATATGCTGTGTATTATTTGTGGCTCTTGACAGAGTAACTGCTTCAGATACACAGTCTACCCACCCCACCAATGCCTGACATCTGACAGTTAAGCATCTAATCTAGACAAATCTAGAATTTTACTCTATTGGAAGTAGAAATGAAGGCATTTTGTGAGGGCAGCCCCTTCCATCCAAAGATAAGCAGGTGATGATTAGATATTCATCTCAAATTGGGATGAGTGTTCCTCCACAAATTCCGTTGACATAGCTGCTCCACACTGCTAGGAAAACTACAACAGTAACCTTTATTTATGAACTTGTGTCCATTTAGTCTGAGCCATGATGATCTGTCTAAAATTCCCTTTTCTTTCTCTTTCCAGATTTAACGTTTGAACCTTTGGGAAAAGCACATTTCACAGGGTTGAACACAAGACCATGAATCACCCAAGTTGACTCTAAGGTGTTTAGAGAATGACTGTCTGTGTAGACACAGTCTACATTTTCAATTTGTAATAAAATGTCTCACCTGGGAAGTCTCACCAGGGTGTTGACTTTGCTTTTGACTTTGACTGTTTTATCCAGTTTTCAGTTTGGGGTAACAAAGCCAATCCAAAAAGTTACAAATAATCAGTCTTTGAGGAAAAAGCAGTTCTTCTGTACCAGGCTTGCCTGCAGTGTGGAAGGAATAATTCATTTCAGAAGCCACAACCAAAGTTGGTCACAAGCTTAGAGCAGTAGGTGGTCTGCAATGACCATGTAAGAAAGTTGGATTCCTTTATTCTGGACCACAGCTTTTTAAGCTATTCCCCATAACTGGGGATAAACTGGGGATAAAAAGATACTCTATACTATTAGTTTCATTTTAAGAGGGATAAAAAAATTTGACGAATTTACTTTAAATTATGAAAGTCAATATACAGAACCGTATTCATAGAATCATAGAATTGTCAGGGTTGGAAGGGACCTTAAAGATCATCTAGTTCCAACCCCCCTGCCAATGGCAGGGACACCTCCCACTAGAGCAGGTTGCTCAGAGCCACATCCAGCCTGGTCTTAAAAACCTCCAAGGACGGGGCTTCCACCACCATTCTGGGCAACCCATTCCAGTGTCTCACCACCCTTGTGGTAAAGAAATTCTTCCTAATGTCTGACCTGAATCGACCTCTCTCTGGTTTTAATCCATTCCCTCCAGTCCTATCACTGCCCAACAGCCTAAAAAGTCCCTCTCCAGCTTTCTTGTAGGCCCCCTTAAGATACTGGAAGGCCAGAAGAAGGTCTCCCCGGAGCCTTCTCTTCTCCAGACTGAACAACCCCAACTCTCTCTGTCTGTCCTCATAGGAGAGGTGCTCCAGCCCACTGATCATCCTCATGGGCCCACCTCTCCAGCCTGTCGAGGTCTTTCTGGATGGCATCCCTTCCTTACAGCATGTAGGCCACCCCACACAGCTTGGTGTTGTTGGCAAACTTGCTGAGGGTGCACTCAATGCCACTGTCCATGTCACTGACAAAGATATTAAACAAGACTGGTCCCAGTACTGATCCTTGAGGGACTCCACTTGTCACTGGCCTCCACTTGGATATGGACCCATT
>JANHGN010000448.1:0-12602 GCA_024605025.1 Megaceryle maxima | reverse complement strand
GGGGAGAAAAACAACTTCTTAGATCCGTTTTCTAAACTTTTTTTAACCAAGTATTTCAAGAATATTTGGAACTGACTTGCACATTTGTTGACAAGATAGAGATAATCCAAGTCTCATAACTGAGTCTTCTCTCACACCTGAAGCTATTGAAAAGAAGGGTATGATGGCAACCAGAGGCCATATCCTTTTTACACTTCCCTCATCTGTCTGGGTGGGCAGGTGGCATTTTGGAAGTTAGCAATAGTAACTGAAACACAGTGAATATATTAATTTTGCACATTTACCAGTTAAAGTAGATGTTTATTAGTTATGACTACTCTATCAATCCTGGATCACTATCCTGCACTCCCAAGCAAAGTTTCTTCTCTGTTTTGAGAATAATGCTGAAATTGCAAAATGGATTAGATGGTCTCTAAGGTCCCTTCCAACCTAGGCCATTCTGTTCTGTTCTGCAGATTGAGTCATATAACTTATCAACTTTCTCATACCACCAATGACTGTTTTCTTGTTACAGGTTTTTAAGTGGAACTCCCCTATTTCATCATGAACTGAAATAACATGCTGAAGCCCACATGCTTCTAGGAACATTACTTATTTATGTCTAATATATTCTAAGCTATCATTCCCAGGTATACTTCAGGGTGATTTTTGCTTTCCAGCTTTCTTCTCCTGATTCAATATCTGCTTTGGATATTTTCCTTCTGTATTAGTGTCCCATTATTCATTTTTCAAGACAGTATCTCATTTGTTAATTTCCTGTCATGTTTCCTGTAAGTATACCTATGTCCTTCCTGGTTTCCACAACTCCTCACAACTTAGGTTACTTATCTTTCTAGGTATTTAAGGACAATATTAATACTGAAGAAAGGATTCCTGTTCAAGGAAGTGCTTTTAAGTATTAAGATGTGTACTTAAGTGCTGTTGAAGTCAATAGGATGTGACAGCTCCCTTGAAGGTAAAATTAAGCTTAAGAGCTTTCTTGGCAAGGACCTATATCACGTGCTGAGTGCCACAGTGCAACTACATACACTACTGTCAGCAGCATTACATACATTCACTGTCATTCTCCTTTATGCTCCAGCAGATATTTCTCTATCCACATCATTCATTAGAAGTCAGGTGGAATGATTTTTGTGGATACTACTGCATGAGACTGGATCAAATGCATTACTGACCTACAACTACCTCAGGATTGTTGTACTCCCTTCACCCTATTCTTCTGCCGTGCCATGAATATAAAATATTTTGTCCATCTCTGTGTGACTACAGACATGAATAAAGTTAAGAAGACCACATAGTTTTGGACTGATATCCATCCAGAAAATGATTTTTTTTCTGTTGAGATTTGATGTTACCAAATGGCAACTTCCATATTTATTCCTTTTCATTTTTGTCTGTCTTTATTTAATACTTGCTTTTCTCCATTTTCCTGGTTCATGCAAAGCTTACAAAGTTATTTTAAATGTAATAATCAATTTTTAGTACCCTTAAGAGAATAAAAATTGATAATACTCTAAATAGGACTCATAATTTGCCATCTTGACTCCCTACACAACAGCTCCATAAATCTGTACTACACTAGGCTCTACTAACATACATGTATTTGTAATCCTTTGTTTTTCTTTACCCAGACTTTGAACACAGGCAGGCCTTTCCACTTTCTGTTTCTCCAGTTTCATTTATTCTACTTTTTTATTTTAAAAAGACTTTGGTACCTCAGCTATTTTCAGCTGGGATAATCCAACACACTTCTCATTTGCATGTAAAGTGCAGTCAATGTGAATTGATCAAAACCAAATTAACAGCAATTGGTTCCAATATTTTCCCTGTTTACACATTAGCTTGCTACCTTTAACATATAGATGTATTGAATTCAGCTTAGCAGCCTGAGCATGAATGCTGTGGCCTTTAAATAGAAACTTATCTGTAATTAAAATCATGCACAAGTTTTAGTGGGAATCTGTTTACTACCTGGAAAGAAAGTTGATTCTAAAAATGAATGGAATTTAGCCTGGCAGTTCATGTGTTTAATTCTGAATTAAATCCCCTAAAACTATGGTGAGTTAGCTTTATTAAGCTTCAGATTATATGGAGGTTATGTCTAGTTCTGGGTGGGTGTTTGAAAAGAAAAAAAAAAAAAATCACATCACCATTGATTTGGGTTTTTTTAAGATATCACTGCAAACTGATAATAAGTTAACACAGTTATAATCATTATGAACATTTTTTGCAAAAGTCATATAATAAATATGCATTGAAACTACAAGCATGCAGTATAAATCATCTGGCACAGTGTTCTGATGACAAGTAATAAGGGCTTCAGAATAAAAACCGAAGCACATATACAGCAATTGCTATAAGGAAATGATTTATACTATAGTGTATATTGAATTGCTTATTATAAGTTAGAATGGTAATTGCTATGGCTTCACTATACTGTTTAATTGCTACAGTACACTGATATATACCATGGAAGACACTGCAGTAACTGCTGTCGTTATATAACAGTATTTGCATAATCTGCACTGTAGTTTATTCTTATAGTAGATAATGCAGTATATGCAGGAATCAAATTGTTTCTTACCATATTGATTGCAATTAAGGACACAAATATGAATAAAAAGATAAGGGTGTTTTCAAGGTATATATCACAGGACAGTCACAAAATTCAAGCTTAAGTCATTATTGTGCTCGTCTTTCTAGGAAAATAATTATAGAAATGCAGCTACTGAGATTTTTGTAACACAAGCATAAGACAGAGTTATGGATTTTTATGCCAAGATCATTTTCCAGGCCAGATCTTTCTCACAGGCACCTGCAGTTAAATCAACCTAACTGCTCCAGAGCAACAAAGAGTAGGACTTGAATCACTGATACAAATTCATTGCCACTGCTGACAAGCACGTACCCTTCCCAGCAACACCTGATGTTGCAGTGCCTGGATGGGAACTGCCCAAGGCTGTGGTCTATGCTAGAGATCTCTACACTGATGAAATGTCAGTGGGGTCCTATGTGAAATAAATTTTGATGACACCTTGGCTCCCAGTGTGTTAACTCTCTCTCTTTAACCGTGCCTCCCACTCTGCAGGGACACAGTGGTGACCCCTCTGAGAAATGAAGCCTCCTCCATCTGTCCTCAGATAGATGTTTTCCTGGTTAAATTTAGGCACCTAGAATTGAGTGTATTCCTGCACATGTTATCAGGCCAAAAGGCAGAAACATATTATCATAGAAAGAAGCCATCACCAGAAATTTCCCAGTGCCAAAGATCAGCCCAATGATTCTAGCAATTGTATCCCACTGCTCAGGGGTACTGAGGTAGCCTGCATGGAGTGGAACTCGTATCCAAGAGAGCTGGGACTCAATTGCAGTGAGCTGTGTAGATCATGATCAACCTTTTAATTTGTTTCTGAAATCACATGTGCCTGTGGGACAAAATAAAGACTACAAGTGCACTATACAGTAAGAAGAGTCATCACCACATATTTAAGATGCTATTTTCTTCATTCCTTGCTTCTTTGCCTTAAAAATGCAATGGAAAGCTTAGAAAGGACTTATGGCTGGCCTGACTCATGAGTGTTTCACAAAATGAACAGAAGTCATGGATCATACACATCAGCTATGTTAAAATGCTTGAAGAGATAGCATATTTTGATGATTTGTTTGTAATTTTGTGAGCGAAAGTAAGCAGTGTGATTTACTTTGATTTGGGATATCTGTTGTTTGTTATTCCCACTGATTCTGACTGACACCATTAGTTTCACATCTATGAAAAGTTAACTGACATTTTGTCTTAACAATTCATTACTTTTCCATTTTTAAAAAAGATAGCACACCTAGTCTAGAATCAGAAAGAAAATTACATCACATGACTTAGACAACCTCAGTAATGAATTGTCAAATCAGGGGATGAGGCTCAGCAAAAACGTTTGACACATATTTGCAAACAGCTACTAACAACTCACTGAATAAAAAAGTCAGTTGGTAATAGAGGATTTAAGTAATTAGCTCAGTTCTACTGCTAAAACAAGAGGCTGCAAAAAGTTGTTAGGAGAACACACTGTAAGACCAAGTCCTGCTTCACTTCATGGACTTCTACAGTTTCAAGAAGCAATTGATGGCAGGGGACATTGATGTACGATAAATGTAGCATGCAATCACTCTGATTGTTCGTGATCATGACATTTTACAAACACTGCTTCTCTGTCATTTTCTAAAGTATTGTTTTAGAGGGTTGTGACAGAGGTAAAAGAAATAAAAAAAAAAAAAAAAAAAAAAGAACAAAACAAGGAGAAATGTCACCCCGTCTCCCTCGACAAGCGAGATTGAAAAATTGAAGAGAAACCGACTTGCATGAGATAGATTCACAGCACTGACACCATACAAGCAAAATCAGAATTAGATTTTGAGATTATTGAAGTAATAAAACCTCAGATTCTTTTCACAGGAGTGTACAGTATACTATCTATATACTAGATTGAGTAGTGGCCTGTGGTTAGAGCAAGAGCTTGCTGGATATTTTTTTATTTGACTCCATTACTGACATACTGTGTGACCTTGAGGTTCAGACCCCACTTGTGAGATGGGATAAAAATCTTAAACTGTTTTGCAGTTGAGTAGACAAAATCTTTGAGAGCTCTCTTTAAATGCCTGCAGGCAATAATTAACACACTTTACACTTCATTGTTTTTGTTATTTTACAATGGGAATTAAATAAGCTTTAAGTTTCCCTGCACTGACCACAACCCATACCCAGCCCATTGCATTTGTAGATGTGAGAATAGAAGCGAACTCAGTTCAATCATCCTTTCATCATTCCTTCAGCCACGAAAGTAAGATTAGACCATAGATTCAGGATATGTGTATGCAGACAGATGCTCAGACAATATCTGAATATTTCCTGTTTTTCACATGTATTTTTCAACTTTTCCAGCTGGGTAAAACTCTAATCCAAGAGATGTTGTCTCTTCACATGACTATTCCATGCTCTTTTTCCTTTCATGTTGGCCACTGCCCATTAGGAAGACCTACTGCTTGATGGTAGTCTCTCCTTTCCCTTTCACTCATATTATGCCTAACAGCAACTTTTTCAACTTTAAAGACTTCTTTTACTTTAACGCCAAATGTGCCTATGCCCTATTACAATACCAACACTTGGTTTTCCTTAGCCAGCCTTCTAAGCCATTATCAGCTTCTTCTCACAAATCATCATGTTTTTCCTTTACTCTTGATAATGAGCATGGTCCCTACCTTATTTTGCATCAAATCTTCACTCAAAAAGAGTTCTACTGCAGCACCTTTGAACCCAGATCACTACAGAGACAGGCAGCAACTGTGAACTATTCCATTTTCAGTTGAAATTTTTCTCCTATTTCTCCCATAAGTAAAAAAGCCTATGCTTAGCATTCAGAACTAACAAGGTTAAGCTAGTTTTCCCCTTTAACCACTTAATTTTGTTTGTAACTTCTAAATGTTCAGGACAGAGACAGCTTCTTAATCTCCTTATTTGTACTGCAATACTCATATAACATTTCAAGCCCCCTTTAATGCTCTAGAAATCATCACAGGCTGAATATTTACCAACAAAAATGAAACAAAATTAAAACCTAGAGACTTTAATTTTTACTGCCCTGAAAAAATGGAAAGAGCAATCGTGTAAAAACAGCACAGTGCATATTTCATTAGGGTAACACCACAGAGGTAAGAGAACTGATTGAACTCAGAAATTACACTGTCTCAGAATACATAGGTATAAACTGATCAACTACAATTTTTATCTGGAAATAATAAAAAGGTTTCTAATTTGTGAAATTATGAAGTTCCAGAATACCTCTCCAGTAGGTGAATTTCAGTAGGGGATTTGGAAACATGAAACCCAAGTGGTTTCAAATGAATTTTGATCAGTCTTTTGTCCCTACTCTAAACATTATTTCTGCTACAGCAGTCAAAAGTGTTCATAGTAACTGGCAATCAATGAACCAACCTGCAGCTTGAAGCAGAAGTATATTCTCCACGACTCATTGATGGGTTTTAAATTTTTCCAAACAAAAAAACCCCTTCTCATCTAATATAAGTACCATACCATCCCACACTTATTTCAACAATGCTAAACATCGTGATTTATATACAAAATATAAATATACATACAACAGGTAAACACACATACAATATAAACATACATGCAACATATAAAGTTGTTTCAGCTACCAGCCCTGCAAACACCCTAAATTCTGAGGATCAAACACTTTCCTTCATATATACTATCAGGACCAATAGCAGTTCTAAAGTCAGCAGGTATCTAGAGTGATACCTGACTCCACTCTTTCTAGGAGTTACTTCTGAAATATCCTGGAGAAATACCAGTTCAGCCTAATTGATTGGAATATAGCAGACAATTCCTCTGACAATCTGAAAGAAGTCAACAGAGATGCTGTCACACCTATTCATCACTCTTTTGGCTTCAGGGAAGATCCCAATTCCATATGCCAGGCATCGACAGTGTGGCCTCTGCTTTCCTATATATGTGCAGCTATGGCACTACACACCTACAGGAAACATAAGCAATAACATAGTAAGGTTACACCAAAAATGAGCCAGACAATCTACACTAGGAATTTTCAATAATATAACAGAAATCTCCCTTTCTTTGTACCCAAAGACCCAATATAGGTGCTGTTACACTGATAGAGTGCTATATATCTCCTGGGTGCACCATAGCTATGCTGGTAAACGCCCACATGAACAGAGCAGCAAACTTCTTGTAGCATAAACAAGACTGAAGAGAGAGTGACAGACACACTGTCTGTGAAAAGCTGTGTAAGGTGTCTCCTGCTGCAGTAATGGAGAGTCAAATCTACAGACTGACTCTCAGTGACTCATTGCTAAGGTTATAACTTAGAATAAGAGCCATATTAAAAACCTTTGAAAACTGTTATTTCCTTACTGGTGGAAGATTCTTCTCGTGTTACCAAAACAGAGACCATATCAGAACTAGATTTAAAAAACCAACCAAACAAAACAAAACATGAAAACAAACAAAACCCCAAACAGCAACAAAAAAAGTCACTTTTCTCAGCTGAAACTTCAGAATATTTTTATTGCCTTTTTTTTTTTATTACCATCTGCCACTGTATTATGTTCATGAGCTAATATGGGCTTTAAATTCCCAGAAAGTTCTCTGTTTTATTAGGAGGAAACGAATTTTGTAAAAACTATTTCTAGAGCTTGTTTGTGGGAAATCTATTTTATTGGTCTTTCAGTAGAGTTATTCAAGTAATATACTCAGACAGCAATTGACAATAGCTCATACTGACCTTGAATTCACTATGCAGGAATAAATGTAATGTCAAATCTTATTCTTTTACACTTTAAGCACCCTGATAACTTCATATAGTTGGAGGGGGTCAAGCAGGCAGTTTTAAAAAAATGTAAAGATAAGCTACATCTGTCAGCCCTTAGTCAAAACACAGAAGTGGGCAGCTCTTAGAATATAAGAAGACAGGAACCATTCTGAACTTCAGAATGACCATCACTACCTCTGATGAGAACTTTGGGAAATAACCAAAGTTGATTCCAGTTACTTCTACATCAAAGCCAGTAAAGCTCCTGCTCCCAGCCAACCACCCGCAGATCTGAAGGAAAGCATTTGACTTCATGGGGCAGTGCCATATTTACACTATTCTGGGTAAAACCAACTAGGATTTAGGCTCCTGATGGGTTGCTGCCTCTCGCTTTCAGTCAACTGGTGCCACTCTGTGCTGCCTTCTGCAGAACAATGAGAAATACTGCAAAACTTTCTTCACATGTTTTTGACTGTCTCCCAAGTGATTTCTTGTGAAACCATTGTTTTAGCCATTTTGGATTAGAATTCTGATCTGAAAATGCTTTCATACCTAGAGGAGTACTCAGGATAATGGCTGATTGCCATTTTTATACTCTCATCTCAAAATGATACTTGTACAAAAACAGTATTCAATATTCACTGTGGAATCTATCATCATACAAGAAAAGAGATACCTGACTTATTAGACAGCATCTGTAGCAAGCAGTGAATAAATAATATCCAAAAATGTGGCTGAATCCCAGAGACTGGGGATGACCTAATAGCTTGTGCTTTGCCTGCATGAAGGCGTTTGCAGATAGTTCATTAAATGGAAGCATTCAAAATTCAGACTTTATCAGATCACGTCAGCCCTATAAACACAAGGCATCTAAGTACTGTTGAGGATTTGGGTCTGAACAATTTTCCCAAGGTCATATTCAACATCTGTAGCAGTATAAGGAATTAAACCCATGCTGTCCACATTCAAGACAAATACCGTAACAACTGAATCATCCTCCCTCTGTAAAGGAAATGTACAACAGGAGTCTCCATTTCCAGATAATACAGGGTGTCACCCTCCGATACATGGGAATATTTACACTTGGGGAAAAAAAAAGAAATCAACAGTTCTTTTGTTTTAACCTTTGTTTTGATCTTGAAGCTTCAATTCAACATTCTCAGTCTCCAAAATGAAAACAGTAAATTGACATGTCATATAGCTTACAAAATGAGGAGTGTTATCAAAGGCAAGCTGTGTAACTAGACCTCGTTCAGTACATAAGTACAATTCATATTGTTCCCACCTATTACCAGAGTTTGGATACGTAAAATATGAACCATTCCATAATCTACATGCTCATTTATATTACCTTTATGTGAAACTTAGGAAGTAAAAAATGTTCCATTTCCCCTTCAAGTGCAGCACTCTGTGTTACACAATCCTGCTAGTTATCCTGGTGAGACTGAGCTTTGCCACAGGTTTTGCAAAGGGAAAGTGGACATTTATCCTTTGGGTGTTTAAAAGTGAGGATGAAACTTTCAAAAAGAAAAGTTATTACATTTTCTGAAATTTATGACTGTTCCTGGTCCCAAATTTCATGTGAGTTTAAGCTCTTTGGGGGTTGGTATACATATAAAAATTTCTAATTGACACAGGAGAGACTGTGGTTCCAAAGAAAACAGCATCAGAAGCATTTTGCAGGGTTTCAATACAAAGTAAGGCATGAAATAAAGGCATCAGCTGAGTTTTGCTCCAAGTTTCCCAGGCTCCAGATTCAAAACAAATTGTGAGGACAATATCAGGCAAAAGATAGCAGGCTTTTTGGCATGAAGTACTTGCAGAGAAAAGCAATTAGTTTTAAAATTACATTGGAAGAGTCTCCCTTTCACTGCTTACAAGCTCTTCTTCATGACTCCATTTGACATAAAACCAGCTCCTTAGTCCTACCTTTCATTTAAGCGTCCTTCTCTAATCCCTTCTTTATAGTTTCCCAAACTATAGTTTCTCAGCCTGCTTGACTGCACTGTTGCTTCCCCCATCTCTTGCTGCTCTTATGGGATCCTCTTTCGCAACTGCTCCTCATCCCACCACTCTCTCTACCATAGTGTCCCCTCATCATTTGACACATCTCCCTTTACTTGCAGGACTTCTACTCATTTCAGTGTTTCTCCTTTCCTCTTTTTTTCTTTTCCTCATTCCTGCTCCTCAACTCATATGCATCCATTTTCCTTGGGCAAATTTAACTCCTGGGAATTCCTGGATCTGCTTCTCTGCCTGTTTTACTCTTGGAAGCTTTCCTAATTTCTAATCCTAGTTTCTGGCTGCAGCATTATCACAGAATCATATTTATTTTTATTTTAGCCTTTGTAGACGCAGTCATGAGAGTGTTCTTTTTCTTTGCAGAAGCCTAGCAAATATGACATTGTTACCATGAACAGACCTTCAGCCTCCTCTACTTCAGGCTGAAAACACCAATTAATTCACTCTTTCCTTATGGATCATGTATTCTCATATTATTCTTGTTCTCTGAACCTTCAGTCTATTTCTTTCAATAAAATATTACAAATCATTCTACCACTGGGATCTTACCTGTACCAGGTAGAGAAAAAAGTATTACATCTCATTCAAGTTCTTCCTTTGACTGCTCTTTCTCAAAGCCTTTCTATATTTTTAATATATATGTTTGAGACCAGCTCTGCCAGAGATAAGAATTTCTTGTCTGCTTGCATTATTCTGATCTTAAGCTATGTGTTTTACACAGAAAGGTCCCTGCCTGGGGTAGTTCCAGTCTCAAAAGAAGAACAGTCTGAATATAATTAATTGTTTATTAGTTTACTCCAATAATGTGATGCCATTGTGGTATTTTGATATATGTCAACCTATGAATTTAAAGCCAAATGAACTCATAACATTGGCAGATATAACCACATGCTGAAAAAATAATACTGACTTTATTTTATGAAAATGGTTTTTAAACTTTCCACTCTATTTTGGATGTTTGTCTTTCGGCATTACTTTTACAATCTAGGCTAAAGCTATTTTTGTAAGGAAAGTTTTACATAACATACAATAGCCATATTCTTCCATAGTTAGTCAGGATGCTAGAGAAGAGATTTCCTCTTTCTACTGAAAGTAAAAGTGCCTTGAACAGTTATTTGCAGGAAAATCACTAATCCTCTATAAACAAAAACAGCACTAAATTAAATTTTGTGTTTTAAATGATATTGACAATTCTGAAAGTCAGATCAACTTTTAAAGTTGGCACCAAAAGTTATCCCACTTGTTTCCCTGATTTATTGACAACAGCTTTGCATATTCTCACTTATAACTGTGAAAACAGCAATTTAATTTGATCCCCAAATTCCCCAACTTCAATAGACTCTTTGTAGTATTTAGATAATTATTCTGAATAGGGGTCTGTCCAACACTTGATGCAATGAGGAGTGAGAATGTGCTGGGAAACCTCCCTGAACTATTTCGAGCAGCCTTTTAAGAAGCTATCCAGCAAGGAAGATTAAACGTTAGCTGATTACCGACAAGTAATTAACAATGTCAACGAAACACAGAAACTGAATTAATAATAATTATATCATCAACGCGCTGATCATCTTGTAGAGAATCCCAGGGAAGAGGAGAGGTTAATTACTCACTGCTAGCAGAACAGCAGGAAGTCGACCACAACCATGCCTTTGCATGGTGTTAACTGCCAGGCAGATAATTAATTAACATCATAATTGCAATGCAGGCAGCATGAAAATATTGAAATATTACTTAATTTCCATTCTATTACCTATCCAGCACATTCTATAACTTAGAGGCTAGAACTACGAAGCTTGGTTGTGACCAGACTTCTGGATCGCATGGCTTTGACTTTATTTTCCATCAGAGGTCTATAATGAATAACACAGTGAGAGGTTTGGGCAGAGGATAAAGAGCCAGAAGGGATTCAGCTCTGACACAGACTTCTCCTGTCTTGACACAGAAAGTTCAGCATGATGTAGGAAGCATTAAGACTTATGAGAGTGCACATGGCTAATAAGAGTTAGACTGTCAATTTCTTCTAAGATAAAATAAATTAACAAAATATTTGGAAAAGTATAGTCACATACTTGAACCAAGTCTCAAGGAAAGCTTTAGGGAGAAGTTATATGGAGATAACCTTCAGAATGGTCTTGCACTCCCATGCTGCATGTCGTGACCTTCAGCTGTTCTGCAGATCATTCTGCAGATCCTTTTGTTTGGGTGCCTTCTGTGAGAGATGCTCTTCTTCCATCACAAGTTGTTTGGATTGAAGCAGAAATGCCTACAGTCCCTACTGTGAGGCCTACAGGATGGCATAACACCCAAATGGGACCATTGTGTACAGTTCTGAACAAACTTATCCAAGACAAACAAATTCAAACATCCTTTCTGTCAGGTTCATTGAAGGAAAGAAAAAGAGAAAAATGGGCTTTGTTGTATGCAGGGTAGTGATCTAAGACAAAGATGATATGGTTGCTGGACATTCACCAGTTGGACATTAGAAGAAAAGCTTTACAAAAAATTACTCTGAATCAGTACAAACCTAATGAAAGCGACCTCTTGTAAAATGGTGCTTAATACCCTGATTACCTGACATGAGGTTGGAGATTTCATTTAGTAAACTAAGAGGTTCCCTAGTGTTCTCCATTCCATTGAACAGCCAGAAACACTTTTACATGACCACCTGCCTCACTGAAAAAACATTACAGCACTTTGTGTCCAAATCCATATAACCTAAAACCACAACCTTCTGAGACTTCAGCCTGGTGAAAATAGGGCATCTCTACAGATAAGAAGAGCTCCTTTAAATCAGAGGGGAGATAGGTGCAGACAATTGATTTACTAAAGCTGGTCACATTTTCCTTGTTTTATGCCACATTAAAATAAATAAATAAATAAAGGGAGAAAACCAGAAAATGATGACTCTGCAAAATGCCCAGGGAGAATTACAGGTGAAAACTACCATTACCACCAAGCAAGGAAAAAGGGTTGGTACTGGAGTATATTTCACTGAATAGTGCATAAGAAATCTGGCTAATATTTCTTTAAAACTGTTTATCACAACTGATCTTGAAGGTAAACAGTGTCATAAGACAAAATGTGCAAAGACAATGTTCCTTGATCGAGGGATACTGACATTTCACAGAATTTCCTAGATTGGAAATGACCCTTAAGATCATCTAGTCAAATCATTAACCTAACACTGACAAGACTTCAACAGATTTGATCACCTGTATATTTAAATTCCTTTTAAAAACT
>JANHGN010000447.1:0-44048 GCA_024605025.1 Megaceryle maxima | reverse complement strand
ACACCAGAACTGGATGCAGTATTCGAGGTGGGGTCTCACAAGAGCAAAGGGGGAGAATCACCTCTCTTGACCTGCTGACTACGCTTCTCTTGATACATCCCAGGATGCTGTTGGCCTGGGCTGCATGAGTGCACTTCCGGCTCATGTTGAGCTTCTCATCTATCAACACTCCCAAATCCTTCTCTTCAGGGCTACTCTCAACCCCCTCTGTGCCCAGTCTGTATTTGTGTCTAGGACTGGCCCGACCCAGCTGAAGGACCTTGCACTTTGACTTGCTGATGCACGTGCAGTTTGCACTGGCCCATTTCTCAAGCCTGCCAAGGTCCCTCTGGATGGCATCCCTTCCCTCAAGTGAGTCCATGGCACCACACAGCTTGGTGTCATCAGCAAACTTACTGAGGGTGCACTCAATGCCACTGTCCATATCTCTGACAAAGATGTTGAACAACACTGGACCCAGAACAGAGCCCCGAGGAACACCACTTGTCACTGGCCTCCATATGGACATGGAGCCATTGACCACAACTCTTTGAGTGCGACCATCCAGCCAGTTCTTTATCCACTGAGTGGTCCGTCTGTCAAATCCGTGTCTCTCCATTTTAGAGACAAAGATGTCATGTGAGACAGTGTCAAACACCTTGCACAAGTCCAGGAAAAAGACATCCATTGCTTTTCCCATGTCAACCAGCACTGTAGCTTTGTCATAGAAGGCCACTAGATTAGTCAGGCACGACTTGCCCCTGGTGAAGCCATGTTGGCTGCCACCAACCAATTGATTATTTTTTATGTGCCCTAGTACAGCTACCAGGAGAATCTGTTCCATGATTTTACCTGGCACAGAGGTAAGGCTGACTGGTCTGTAGTTTCCCAGGTTGTCTTTGGTTCCTTTTTTAAAGATGGGGGTTATGTTCCCCCTTTTCCAATCTGTGGGAACCTCACCAGACTGCCAGGACCTCTCAAATACAATCATTTGACCTGAGATTGTGCACTGTGCTAGGCAGGATGCCTAAAAATGAAATATTACAGTGCTGAATGCTGCAATGCAGAATGTTGCAATGAGTGAATCCTATTTGCCTCCTTAGCCCATGAAGCCATGGCAGAAGTACAGATTTGTTTTAGAAAAAGGCTTACACTAGCCTTGTGCTGACTAGCAACCCTCTGCAGGAAGCAAACAGGAGAAGGCTAGGTGTCTGCAGAGGAGACAACTCACCCACCACCACTCTAAAACAGACCACATAAGAGCATCTTGCAGTTTGCATTACGGATACAGGTGTTAGCTTGCAACACTTATGACTTGAATGCTTGAAAATGAGACCCTGCTTGGAAAACTCCATGAGCACTTAAAATCTGGCCATTAGATGCAGTATCCACGATCTTTTCAATGAAACTTGAATAGGCTGAAAGCCTTGCTTTCCTCTTGAACTTCTGCATCTCCTCGGAAGGGGGAGTGCAGCGGACATCCCCACCCGACTGCAGATCTCGAGAAATGACGGTGTGACAGTCCAGTGGGTTTTTTTGACACTCACACCTTGTCCATGTGAGGAAGTTTTAGTTAGTGACCTTCTCGGGTTTCTCCGTATAGCTAACTCTACTCTCTTTTTTTTGAGGTTCATTTATGTGACAAACTTTGGTTCTCCACTCCACCACTGCCACACTGATATTAACAGTCCACAAAGCAGAGGTAGAAGCTGAAAATCTGATTTCCCAAGAGTAAAACCTCTTACACTATGAGTACATACACCATTGACAGAAGATAACTGGTAGAAACTCAGATGCTTATGATGTTCATTGCTATTTAAATGATTTTGTTTTACACTGTTAGTAAGACTGATAAAAACTTTTTCACAGAAGCAAAAGCAGACCAGTAAGAACATGACTTGATCATAATACAGAAATAGTACCTATTACTGAAGGTTTCTTGAGTGAGATTTGTCAGACAATGGGCAAGTGACAGTATACTGGCAGCTTGATGATAACAAAGCTCAGGAGACCATATAAAGGCAATAATAATAAAACACCCGTAGAGGGGGGTTAGATGTGAATTAGGCATTTTTTTTAAAAGAGAAACCTCTATCTCATGGATGTCCACTGGGTTTTGGCACAGTTTTGATCACCTCTGAAGTAAGCAGTCTTGGCATTCCAGTCAGTCCAATGTGATTTGCTGAAAGGACGTGCCACCACAACAGGAAAGAAGTTCATGTTTATTCTCAGTTCCTTTAAAGTCAGCCCGTCACTTCAACCTCTTGTGCTATTGCTGCTTCTCAGCAAGACATGATAAGAAAAGAAGAAGTACAAACTACCACAATGATGAGATTTCAATGAGATTGTGAATGTGAGGTGGAAGTCAGGCCAAGTTGACACACTCACAACCTTTACTGTTATTTGAGAAAACATCACAGCATCAATCATGAAGAAAACTCTGCAGGTATTTTCTTACATTTTAGTATGGTACCAATAGTATAATGCAATGAAACTCTAATTTCATTCTGTAAGCAGATGGCAAGACAACATACAAAGCATTGTAATGATCATCATAGCATGTTCCTAAGACATGAATTAAACCTCCTGGACCATAAAGTCTAGGATTTTATAGAGATAAACTACATCATGCACACAAGCTTTCAGCGAGGGCTCGTCCAAACTACCAGAAATGAAGATTATGCTTAGCTGGTGGGTACTTTCGATGTTGATCTGATTATGTGTCACACATGAAGCTTTGTCTATATCCAGCTGTTTAATTTCATGGGAAGCCCTGTCAGGCTGAGTCCTCTGACATATGTTTTCAAGTGTTGAAACACATTCTATGAGGTAAGTTCTATGAGTAAGCCTCCTTTAGACCAAACATCACACAGGAGGCCAGAAGTTTCATTTCATTCAAATATTTCATTCCAATTCTAATAGGACATCACGGAAAATGTACATCTGGTGCAGGTTGTAGTTACCTAAATCAGGGCAGCAAGTAAATTTTAGGTGCTGAGCCTATCCTGCCTGGCCTCCATCTGCCACTACAAAAGAAAATTCATGTCTCCCTGTAGCATGTATCATATCTACTTATACCTGGATACTGAAGGGTAACCTGAGTATCTAGTATTATCATCTGTATCTAGTATCATCCGCTACCAGAATGCTGCATATTAATACCTCTGTCCTCTTAGGTGGTGGTGTATTTTTCTCCTGCAAGTTCTTGGCTGAGGTACAGCAAATTGCACACCTGAAGTACACATCCTTGTTCAAATAAATGAGACTGCAGTCAACACTGCAGTCAAAATGAGCGCAGGTTCTGCGTTGGTGTTTAGGTGTCCACTCTTAAACTGACTTCAAACTGGCTAGTTTGGATGCTGTTAGCAAGGTAGTCATGAAAATGCCCAAATAAGCTAAGCACCTGAGTATTGCAGCCCATACATAGCTCCCTATCCCCATAGGCACATTACTATAGGTATCTCAGATACCTTGGATATGGGTCTAGATACCACCAGGGGATAGCATGACCCTGGTCAAACTGAGTGCATGGCTCTGGTCATGCAGTGTGGAGTAAGCCACTGCACTGAGGACATACACGTGTCATGTCCCTGTCTGTGTTATTGAGGCCTATATACTTTATACTTCTGTCCCACTGCAGCTTCAGTGCCACCCAGCCTCACAAACAACCTGTTCTCATGACTCCAGTTTGGGACATGTTTCCCCTTCCCTGCACAAACCATCCCTGCTATGTATGGAGATTTTTGCTTGCTTGAATCATCTATGGTAGGCCAGTGCAGAAGCCAGGATACCAGACTGAAAAGGTTAACGATCTATCCATTATGCTGAATCCTATGCAGCAGCACTAATTCTTCCTATTCAATCATCCTTTTCCCAAGAGCTCAGGACAATACAAGAGACGTGGAAGGGTAGCTGATTTATTGCTTTCATGCAAAAGGTCAGACTAAGGAAGACCAGACACCAGAGTCTGTCACCCTATAAACTTAGTATCTGACAAGCCATTGGTTAGCTTGTCTTCAAAATATCTTTTGACATGGAGAAGTTACTATAAAAATAATACTTGGAGACTTTCAGTAGCTTGTACTTCACTTATATGGGGTTTTTTTTACACAAAGCAAATGAGAAAATAGGTTTATATTACCTTCCAGCATCACATATTCACTCAGAAATGAGAGCTAAGATTTTCTGATTTACTATATCAGCTACACATACATCACATCTTTATAAGGGGGGAATTTATGAAAGTTATCATAGAAGATGACTCTACAGTAAGACTGTAGCTAAGATTTCTGTTATTGAGTCAGAATACACACTGTGAACAGAAGTAAGTAGTAAATGTTTTTTTCTTTGAAATAAACAGGCTTATCTCTCACTTTTCACCTCAGAACTAGAGTTTAGGACTATTGAAAATACATACATCAGTAAACACACCCCAGTACAAAAATGTACTTATATATGGTGTATTTGTCTGTGCATATAAAACATGTATGCGTTTAATGGAGATATGTATTTATTATAGATGAGCATACATATTCTCTGAGAGCTGAGAAACACAAAAGGCCCTAAGCCTCCATTTCTGAGCTTCTCTCTGTAGGAGAGGTATGTTCTGACAGCAAGATAAATGAAGTGGCAGCTGTGTTCATTCTCTCGCGCTCATGCTTGTTTAGTACCCTGATTAATGATGAGTGCTTTACTTAGTCTAATTTATCTCTTGCAAGCCTTTATATGCTGTTCAGAACCCAATGTAAAGTTTATGTGCAGATGCACCCACACAATAAAACGATTCCATATTGAAATTGCTTTAGTTTAATTTTGAAGTGAGTCCCCAGGGACCTCATTGCCAGGGATGCAGTGTCTCAGTCTGCTTTGACTTGAAGTTCACATTACAGGTTCATTTGCTGTCCAAGAGAGTTACTACATTGCAGTAAAAAGGGCAGTAGATATTGTGAGAAAACAGTGACATCCAGTTGCTACTTAAATGGATTTTTTAGTTCATTGGGATGGGTACCGATAGAGAAAAAACCTTGTATACTAGAAGCCTGTCCTGAGAAGACATAGCTATCTAAACAGGACAAGAGACAATAACCTTTACTCTCAGACTCCTTCTGGCTGGGAAAGTGATTCCATCCCAGAAAAAAAAAAAAGTACATATGAAGGAAACATCATGGCATGAGCCATCTAAAGAAAAAAGAAATGATGGGGTCTTTATAAAAAATTTAAACTACATTTCCACTTCTAGTAGAATAAATATTTTATAGGATGAAAGTAATTGATAGAGTGGCATAATGGGGGAATCCTCAGGAGGAGTTTCAACACCTCTTCATGGATGGTTTATTGCAAACCTTTGCACTGAGAAAGAGCCATGTGAGCAAACTACACACGAACTAAGAAACAAACAGCTGAAGAAGCTTAGAAATAGCCTGTGGTGGCAGAGAGGGTAAGAGGAGAAAAATACTTTGTTATAAAGCATGTACGAAAGATCCATAGTTAGTCAGATGTGAACACAACATTTGCTGGCTTTTGGCAATTCCAGCAGAAATTATAGAATTGTTCAGGTTATAGCTTGTTCAGGTCCCTCTGGATGACATCCTGTCCCTCTGGTGTATTGACAGCGCCACTCAGCTTGGTGTCATCTGCAGACTTGCTGATGGTGCACTCAGTCTATGTCATTGATAAAAATGTTAAGCAAGACAGGCCCCAGTACGGACCACTGAGGGACACCACTTGTCACTGCTCTCCATATGGACTTTGAGTCATTGACCACTACCCTTTTATATTCTCTGCTTATCTTTTTATATTCTCTGCTCATGTTCATTAGTACTTACTTCCAACTACAGCTGTTTACATGCCAATCAAATTTCCCACTTGGTGACCAAGGAGCAGTGCAGATTCAGGAAAAGAAGACAGAAAAACTAGTCAGCCTGACTTGTACAAGATGACGAGATGTTTAAAGCTGTCCAGTTCTATCCCTGCCTTTGATGACAGATGATGCTCGAGCACACATTTCATATCCAAGACTATTGGGAATGTGTGTTCAGGAGGACTCCAGGCAACAAAAAAATGTTCAAATCATGACATACATGGGAGTTTGCACCATGCCAGAGAAGGAAGTTTTATTACATTGTTTTGTGGTGGACTTCATAGTGTTAATGTTTGGATTCAATTCAGTAATCTTACGGGTCTTTTCCAACCTAAATGATTCTATTATTCTATGATCTAACTCTTACCCAACACTTCTGATTCTGTGACCCTCTGTGCTGAATTCATTAAACATGGAAATGGTGGCAAGAACCACCTTGATGCTGGAAGAACCATAGCTACATATGATGTGGGGGACTTAAGTTCCTTTACCAAGGAAGGAATGTCTGTACTGGTGCCAAAGGCTCTCAGCAGGATGTGTATGTTTCAATAGTCAATGTTTTATTGACCATTATCGTGGAGGGTATGGCTTCACTGTACTGGCAGAGAGGAAATGTGCAGCTCACCCCTGACCCTGTGAAAGGGCAGACTCATGGTGCTGAGGCACTCAGCACTTGTGACAAACCCATCAGCTCACATCCTAGGGCCCTCTCCAGCTGCTGTGAGCCTCCATTTAATCCCTGTTTGGGTACTCACTATGCTGCCACTCCCTCAAAGGGGACAGAGGAACCCAGGGGGCAGTCCACCCTCCTGAATTGTTTGCTTGTGGTACAACAGACTTCAACATTGCAGTGCCAAAGATCTTCTGCCTCTACTGAGTCTCTGCACCCTCAAACTTTTACTACAAACCAGACCACTCTACTGACTCAGGTAAGCTACTGTGCAGCAGCCAGCCATGGCACCTCCTCTATCAAACAGCATCCAGCTACCCTTCAATGCCAACAACTGCATTTCAGGGCTGTGCCACAATGTGAAGCAGCTGATAGGAAGTACCATGTCATATCAGCCATCCATATTCCTGTTCCACTTGGAAGCACTTTTTACCATTGTTAGGACAAAACCCTGCCTTCGGGCATCTCTCCTTCTTTACCAAAACTCTGCAACAGTGGCACTGCTCCCTCTTGCACGCTTGCCACCTCTTTCAGGAGTTCAATACAAGAGAAGTCATTTGTTATTTATATGGAACAAAGCCTTCTCCATTCATTTAAATGACTGTTTCAACAGTTTCTTATGATTTATGAAGTACTCGCAATGTTTTTCTTTGTTACATTATCATAACACATCAATATCACTTTGAAAGGGATGGTTTCCACTGTTCCCAGGGGGATGTAAGAGAGCAATATAACATCTGCGTTGATTACGTTACGGCAAAACTTTTAAATGCATAGCTTCTTTATTCATGGTTTCTTGAGTATGCTCATATTTTTGCACAGATGTCTGTGTTGCCTGGGCAAACAAGGCCAAATTAGGCCATGGTCTGAAAGGTGATCCCCACAACAAGCATACTTTAAGGACGATTCTAGATGTGTCATGTCTACTTGTGTGATGTCCATTCAGTGTGGATGTCTGCAGTGAACCCTGCCCTGTGTAGCGGCTCCAGTTTTACTGTATGTGTGATGAAGAGCTCTGACAATATAAGTTATCCAGAGTCAGGCTTCTCCAATTTTTAAGACTGACTCTGGGCACCTACGTTAATGTGGCTTTCTAGCTGCTTCAGCAAGGGCACCAAGCACAACAAGAATTCCAAAGTGAATTGGAGGCCTTCATTTTAGGAAGACACCTATAATAGGTGGTGTTGTCAAAAGATGAACACTTAAACAGGTGACTGAAAATCAGGCTTTTTAAAGCTTAGGCATATTAGCCATCCAAATATGGTAGCACCTCAAACAACCACAAACACCAAGCCTTCAAAAACCTGTAGCAGCTCAAAAATAATTTGGGAGCATAGAGTAAGCCCATAAATACAGATGTCTGACCTAAACCAAGCTGAGATTGCATCATTCTCCTTCTCAGGCCAGGAAATCTAAAGATAGCAGGGGACATAGCTGAGACACCTGTCTGCAGTTTTTAGGCCAGACATCATCTATGAAGGGCAGGTCATAGTCTGAAGATCCAGGCAGGAATACCTTTCCCTCTTGTTTCAGGTGTTTCCTAGACTCTCTCTGTTCTAAAAGGCTGTACCTTAAGGTTATAAATGTTTCTGGTAAACAAGAAGTCTGGTTTGCAGGACAGGCACATTTTTTAGTGTACCATGATCCTGGTTTTCTGAAGGTTCATGAGAGACCTCCTGGGAGTGATGCTAAATTGTTTCTACTTTGCACAGCAGGATTTCTTTTGCTAGATCTCACCATACTGCTTAATTATCCAATAAATTAATAAAGAGAAAAGAAAATGTCTTGACCAGTTCAGTGATACCTATGCATACAAATGACTCATTGAATCATAATTTTCCTCTACTAGCCCTCCCCAAGAGACAGCAGAGTGATATGCACTTCATGGTCAATCTATTCAGGCTGCTCTTGACCTCACTTAGTCCTTGGGTACAACCTTCTGGGGGTTGTTTTCTGAGGACAGGATAAATTAAATCTCTTAAGAAAGGATGTTGGTTGCTTTCCTCCTGAGGAGGAATTAACTTATTTCCACCAGCAGAGGATCTTAACTAAGAAGCACACTTCATATTGCACACTGTTGGGTTCAAACATTTCTCAGGGTTCTTTGTGCTTCAGTGAGTGTCCTGGGTCAATCTCAGTGGGGATAGTGCTTTTATGATTATTACTTCTCTGTCTAGGTTAGATTTTTCCGTCTCGGTGAACTCATCTTGGATTTGGTTTTACAAAACAGGAGGAGTGCTCTTAGCTGTGGTCAGTGCTTGAGCCTGCTGTCTGGACTATGCAAATCAGGATTTGTAAATACTTTGTTCAAAATAGCTCTGCAGCTGTGACTTTGGAGGGTTGAAGGATGATTTTCACTTCCCTTATAGCAATGGTTTAACTTTATGGGTTTTGGTAATATCAGTAGATGGAGTCAAATCAAAACCACATGCTGTATCCCCTACATGTAACACCTGATGTAATACAATGGTGAATTAGAATTCATCTTCTGAGCTGAATTAGAGACAGGGAACAGCTCTGGTAAAGGTTATTAACAAGCGTGGTCTCTGGAAGGCTTACTATGCTTTCCTGATCTGTTGATCGTCACAATAAGCAGTTTCTTTTCATAGCAATTATTTATAGCATGGTAGTCTGAGACATTTTTCTGGGAGAAGACCACTTACTTTGTAATTTCCTTGTTAATAAAATCCAGAGCAGAGTGTGTGCATAGCTATATCTGCACTGGCTTGCAATAGTCAAGAGAGCCTCCTGAAGAAGACCTGCTTCAATTCACTCATGACATGGAGGAGTTGAGGGTTAGCTGCAGCTGCAGCTAGGACGGAGAGTGGCACAGATAGTACTGCCAGTCTGTCAGCTGTGGAAGCAGACAGGGGTGGACAAGGAGGTATATCCTCATTTCCACCCTTTTCACTGAAGGAAACCTATGCAAAGAATCTATACACATGCTGAAGCTTGGATGTCAGAAATTTTTCCTTGGCCAGTTTTGCATTTTTTAGCAACAGCTTGTAAGAGGCAAGAGGCAAAGCATTTGCAGAAGATCCAAATGATCTCCAAGGTTTAGAAAATGTACTGATCTCATTCATCTGAGCTCATGCTTTATGGAATGCTCTGTTAGTAATTTCCCATATCTTAGGAAACAAGATGATGAAAAAGCTCTTTCACAAGAGGTACTTTATTGGGGAAAATGAATACCCATTGTTACATTGAAACTAGTAGCATGAGGAATAACCTATAAACTCTTCCTGGAGGAACATGAGTCATTAATCAAAACTTTCTTCACTAACACTCAGAACAAATTTATTTTGCTCTCCTAAGCTTTTCTTTGAAAGTTCTGAGAGATTCACATATCAGGGAAGGAAAAAATGCTATTTAATTTATTGTTGCCTAAGTATATATTTCTTTTATTTTCAAAATTTGACTGAATTTCGTAATCATAAAGGAAGAATCGGAAATTAATGAGTTGTTTGATATTTTCCTTTGGATACTTTCTTGATACAATTTGTTAAATAACAGCACGGAGGGCAGCCAAGTTAGCAGTCAGCTCCCATTGATGTGGACAGTACTCACTTCCCATCTATCTTCTACTGAGCTGAATGGCAAGACCATGGCCTCTTGATTGCACCAGCAAAATCTAGTAGCCTACACCTGAGTTTTCACCTGGCAGGCAGAATAAAGATTCAACAGCACAGAACTGGTGAGTGCGCGAAGGAAGTTGCAAACATGAAAGGCATAAGGCTACATTTTCAGAACAAAAACATCCCGATCCACCCCTAAGTCAATTGGTTAAAACAAAAAAAAACTTATGCCTGCAAGGTGGCGGGTGTTCAGGATACACGAGGCACACAGGTCTCTTCCTGTAATGAGCACAAAAGACAAGCAATGCCTTTCTCAGTTCTGCTTTTGGATTTCAAAACTTAAGTCTGAAAGCCTCTTTCAGTAATTTCAAGCACTTTTTATTTAACTTCCATGGAAAATCTATTAAGCTGCTACTGTCCTATTGAATTAATGCAAAGGCAAAAATTCCCTGAAGTCTTTTCTGAAGAATAGTGTAAATTTGCCTTTTCCACATATAATTTAAAAATAGCCCAGGGCAGACTCCCTGAATGTTTAATTACAACCATTTAAATATTTCCATAGGAAGATCAGTTTTGCAAAGCTGCATTGGATCATGGCCACATCTCCCAACTTTCCAGTTCCCTTCTAATGTTCACGTTGATCTTTATGAATACATTCAGCAATGCCTGATGCTACCTGCATTGAAACAAGTTTTTTATTTACAGTCCTGAGTTAAACTATTTAAAGTGTAGGCTGTCATTTTCTGAGGCAATTACTCTGTTTATTAGTGGGAGTAAGAGTATTGGAAAAGTTTCTTTCTTTACTGATAGATTCAGTGGGGATGCGTCAGCAACCTGATGTTCTAAACTAAAATCCAATTCTGTTTTGTCCAAACAGGGGTTTTTATTGCTTGAGGACAATAAATAGGATCTGTAGTAATATCTGTGCAGTCCACCTACTTCACTTTTTCATCCATTAACACACCCAGTAATAGTCACCACCCAAGTGTGGTCAAGGTATCGTCATCATGTGGCATAAACACAAGGCCAGACACTGCGTGTCCCACTCAGGCAGATTTCCAGTGGAAGCCAACAGCAACTTAGCCTGAGAAAGGAGCAAACGATTCCAGCTAGCAGTGGAGCCAAAAGCTGTGTGTATTCATCTATACATGCATACACATGCATTGTTCCAGAAAATAAACATATTTCTTAGAAACATGAGCATTTCTCAGAATGAGAGGGAGATTACTGAAAAGCACAACTATGACTTCCTGTCAACTCCATCTCTTATGATCAAGGAAAGGAAAAAAAATAACGGACCCTTGTCATCCTAGACTGATGCATTCGAACTGGCTAATTCCCCCAACCCTGTCATGCACAGCATCTCCTCTCTCCTGCTGGGCTTCTGGGGCTAAGGAAGTCAAGTGAAGAAGCAAAGAAACACCCCAAGACATCTGACAAGTTTATTGGAGAAGCGAGCTGCTCCTTATCAGGAAAGATTATCACCTCTTTCCCAGCCTGTTTGACAAAGGCAGGAGCTAATCCTGACACCATTTTATAGGCCCAACAGCTAAAAAGGAGTATCTAGTATTGTGTTCTTTTGCAAAATTAACTGGTACATAATCCTAAAGGGACTTCTGATTTCTTCCATTGTATAAATAACTTCACTTCTTGAACTATTATAACTTTAAAAACCCTAAATTATTCAACCAACTCAAGTCTTTTAGCCACTTCGGATAGTAATTAAATTCTGCTCTTAACTGCTCTCTTCTACAACTGATCTGGAGTAGATCTACAGAAGTTAAGGGCTAATTCAAATTTGCTGTGATATAAATGCAAGAACCTCTGTCCCACTAAAAATTAGATTCTTCTAACATTTATTTTTTATATATATCCTTTATTTTAGGAAAAAAAAAATGGAGCTGGAGAAGAAGACTAAATTACAATGGCAACAAAGTTCCACGGTTATGGATGGTAGAGGCAGTCAGAGGTGACAGCAGAACACATGTGCAGTGTAAAACTCTGTTAGGAAACAAATATATACACACTGCATTATTTTTTCTTTTAAAAAGAAAAAAAAAAAAAAAGGAAAAGGAGACACTGAAATTGAGGTGCTAGTTTGCTAGTTTCACTCTTCATAACACTGACAAACTTTAATCACTTATGACAACGTTTCCAGTCTAGAAGCTAGGCTGAAGTCTTCCTCAGGCTTTAAGCCAAGTCAGCTGGGACATTTCCAAGAACAAGGGTAGGGAAATAAGGAAAACACCAGAAGGCCTTCTCCTCCCACTTCTGCTTAAAATGCCAACAATGTTTATCCACAAGAGTTCAAGAAGATTCAAATGAATGTGGAAAAATTTCCAGTTAGAACAGGTAGTGTGATCATTCATCAAAGTACCTTCCCAGTACCTGTGCTGACCATCACTTTGAAGTAGATTGATATGCAGCAGCTGGGTATCAGCTCTTGCCTGTCAAAAAGCCTGAGTGAAATGTCAGGGAGGTAACTGTCCATGAAAGGCTTGAGAAACTGAAAACTGGCAAATGGATGCCAGGATATGGGAGTAAAATGGAAGGGAGCAAAACAACTGGGAGGATAGTGAATAGGTCAGTTGGCAAGAAAGGAGCTGGCAGGGGTCCATCTGAGGGAAGGCAAAGGCTTCATGCCACAGCACTTTCTGCTGCTGGAGCATCCCCAAGTACTCAGTCTATAGCACCCCATAAGCATAGAATAATCCCTTTCAGTTTCCCTTACCTCCTTCTGCTCTCACTGACGGTCACACTGAGCAGCTCCTCACAAACTCAGTGAGAGCTCTGTTCACAACAAAAACATGTTTTTTTCTCACAATCCCGGGCTTGCTAAAATGGGAATGCACCTCTGCAGACCGTCTTGTCCAACCAGGGCCAGGTGGAGCAGGATGCTCATTTCTATGACCTGTTGGATTTTTAGTATCTCCAAGGATGGAGACTCCAAAGCCTCTACCCATGTTCAAACACACTATTTAGAATCATAGAATGGGTTGGGTTGGAAGGGACCTTAAAGATCCTCCAAACACCCCTGCCATAGTTGCCCTCATCTAACCTGGCATTCTTTCAGATACATAACTCGTTACTTAAAAAAGGACATTGTTCCTGAATGGAGAGAAAAACAAATTTAGTAGCAATTGGGAAAAACCAATGAGTAACAGGTATACTATTTAACTAATACTCGTGCTTAAAGAATGCAAGCAAAAAATGCATCTTTAGGTAGGATAAGTAGGCTTTCTTTTTTTTTTTTTCCAAGGCAAAATTCCTGGTAAAACTAATCTCTAATCTACTAAACCGGTGACGATATTCAAAGCAAAATAACGGGGTAAATCAGACACCCGAACTCTCAAAGATGTATCACGTTCGCCTTCAGCTTCCGCTGCAAAGAAAAAGGGGTGAAAAGGGGTGTAATAATATCCCACCCACGTCTCACGGTGGCTTCGAGGGAGTTACTCATCAGTGAAAGCACCGACGGGTGCAGCAGAAAGCACCACTCGGCTCGGGGGCGGCACCGCGGTGGGAAGACGAGGCCGAAGGCAGCGCACCCCCGCCCGGGCGGAACCCACCGCAGCCCGCCCCGCACCGCAGCCCCCGCCGGCCTCCGCGGGAGCTCCACCGCCCCGCTTAGCGCAGCGCAACGCGGCGCTGCCCCCTCGGCTCCTCCTCTCCCCGCCCTGCGTGTGCCGCTCGCCGCCGCGCGGCTCCTTCCATCTGCGCGGCGGCGGCGGGGAGCGGGGCCGCGCCGGGCTGGGAGATGTGAGCCCCGATGGGCGCCGGCCCGCCGCGGCGGGGGGCCGCCTGGCTGCTGGTGCTGCCGCTGCTCCTGCCGCTGCCCCCTGCGGCGCACACAGGTAGGTGGCGGCGCTGCCTGCTGGTCCCGGTCCCACGGGGAATGCGCATCCCGCCCTAGGCCGGCGGTGGAAGCCGGGACCCCCGCGCCGCGTCCCTGGGGTCATTTCCGCGCGTTATCCTGTCACGGCGGCCGGCCGGGGTAGGCAGAGCTGACTCGACACGAGGGCTCGATCTGCCGTGCCGTGCCGTGCCGTGCTCCCTCTGCCTGCGGCCACCGGCGCCCGTGCAGGAGGCCGGGGAGGCGGCTTCTGCGGCCGCCGGTTCGGGTCATGGCTTGGGTGCTGTGTGCCGTTTGTGTTAGGCAGCAGTGCCTGTATTTAGCGTCCGCGTTGCTGGTCTCCGTACTTAGCTGGAAGAAGAGGACAGGGTATTTCTCTGATGTTGCTTCATCGTTTTCATTTCTCCATAGTTATGCTGTAATTGAGTCTTACAAAGCTGGATGTTAATTTACTTTCAGTTGTAACTGAAAAAATGCTCTTGAGAAAAAATGCTCTAGCATGCTCTTGAGAGTCCTCGTCACATGCATCGGGGTAATTCCCCAGATATCTTCTGGGTTCTATCTTCGTTTTGCTTGACAGTCGTCATGCTCAGGAGTCGTATCTGAACGGTCAAAGGACAGATTAAAACAAAAGGCAGGATGGGCTTTTGGCAGCGATACTGCTCCTGCCGGTGTCCAGAGTGGCTCAGATTCTCCCACTTGTAGACTGGGGCACTCCTCTGGTGACAGCTGCACATCCAAGCACAAGGAGCCAGGGGGAGCAGCAAAGGCGGCAGCTGGAGTGGGCTGTGGGAGCTACTCAAATAGCAAACTGTCTAGAAAAAAAAAGGAAAATTCACTGTTTAGTCAACAGGCGCAAGAAATGTGGTGTGGAGTGTTCCTGTTTACCACATGGGAGACTCAGATTTTTTCTAAGAAACTCCTAAGGATAGGAAGGAACATCCTGGGTTTTGGTAATACTAGAATGTTAATCTATTAATTTACCAAGCTTCATCTAAATCCATCCCCTTGCTCATAGTAGAGATCTCCCTAAAAACATTCTTCTGCAGTTAGAGAAACCTTTAAATTTCTGGCCCATAGAGTCCAATCTCTGTATTGTAGATCAATATAGAAGAAAGAATACAATGGATACTACATTGGATACTATTCTGAGGAAAGGGAAATGAGCCTAAATGCTGTACTGCAAAAATAGAAGCATTTTGATATGTTTAAGGCATGTGTACTATTTTTGCTCAGGTAAGGTAATGTGTTTTTGAAGCGAATCCCTCCATCATTTTACTTGCTGTTCTTTTGTGTTTATCGGGATGCAGTTTTGGAACTGTATTTCTTGGATGAAGCTGTCCTGGAAGATGTGCTTCATCAGCATGTCTAGTTCCAAGGAGAGCTAGTCCAATGTTAAAAAAAAAAACCACCCTGAAATGTGTAGATAGAGTAGGCAAGATTTTCTCAATAACAACATTTTCATGTAACAGACCTGCTTATATTTGGTTCCATTATTTGCTAACATAGACATAGCCTTAGATCCCACTGGAGTTGATGTGTGGCTATACCAACTACATTTCATATGATGGGACCTTGAAACCTTCTCCCTTTTAATGTTTTCTTTTCTAGTTGCGTAAATTGCTTGGTCTGCATTGGCATACCTGACTTAATTTACTTATCTTTCATCTTACACTTTATCATATTCTTACTAATAAATAGATCTGCATTTTGAGAAGCAGCTTCAGGCCTCTCTTTAAGCAAATTTCAATATGTTTTCTTTCACATTTACTAGAGCACTGGAATGTAAAAAACATCCCCTTTGATCAGCATGTTGTTCTGGGAGATACTGAATAAAAGGGTAAAAGGTATGGCCTTTGTAGTTAAGCCACTGAGATGGAGTTCAGGGACCGCACTAATGCCCAGATGTATTTTATATCATGTTAAAACCATCCAGAAGGCAGACAATATTCCAGTGCTAACAATCTGCTTCCTTTCCTCCTCACATACCCACAGGGAATCCTTGTGAAGGCTTCCTGAGGTCAGCATACATGCAAGTGCTTTAAAAACTTGAAGTGCCTGTGTGGATGCTGCTCCTGGATTCCAGAGAACAGGAGACTGGTGTTTGCAATTCACTCCTGACAAAAACTGGGACAGCAGAAGTGACTTGCTCATCTTATGTTCATAGAAATGAAGCCTAAAGAACCACTTTTATTCTTGCGTGAATACGTGGTCTTTGAGCACCAGTCACAATTTGTGAAGTACAGAAGTGAAATGCCTGGCTCCAAGTTGAGCAGTGCTCAGATGTTTTGGTATTGACACAAAGTGATTTAAGGTATGCTTTGGATCTGAGAAGAGGCTGATCTGTTGTGTAGATACAGCCAGTGAGTATTAGCTAAGTATTAAATAGCGTACTGAAGCACCAGATTATTTCATATATAAGGCGTGCAGTATGCACATAATACATAGGCTAACTACCCTGTGGTAATTTCCTTGAGATGCCTATGTCCTGGGAAGTTTATAGGCTGCACTTGGCATGATAGCTGTATGTTACCCAGGCATAGTAAGAACTCACAGACAATTGTCTTCTTTCATTAGGTAAATGATTCAAAGAAGAAAAAGTATGTTCATGCAACAGTAGAGATGAGAAAAGCAGTGGGGAAAAATATTGTAAAAATATAATGATTTTTGAACCCTCAGAAACCTTGACAATTTTGTGCATGTAGTATTTTGTATTACCTAGTCTTTGTCTGTATACTCAGCAGGACTGAACTGCATTTGTGGTGGCAGTAATCTGTGCTTTTACCAGAGAAGGAATTAAGCTTCAGAAATAAGAGTGGAAGTATATGGGAGGCCTGAGCTTGGTGTTTTTACATGCTGTTTCCTGAATAGATGTAACGCAGAAATAAATAAAAAGGGATATTTGCATAAAGAGAACTACAGTATACGAGGGAGGAGTGTCATGTTTATATAGTTGGAAGGCATGTTCTTCTCTTCTCATTTCCAGCCGCCAATCTCATGTCAGGCTCTTTCAGACAATGCTGCAATCTATGCCTTAGTGCTTCTCTTTGCCTATGATTTCCGTAACTTGACAAATTCTTATTACCTGTTAATTAGGACTGGAAATGGTTTAAGGAGTTAGTTCATGCTGTAGCGAAACTTCAAAGGTTATTGGGATTTGTGATTAAAGTCCAAAACTTAGATGGGCATTGCAGTTCTGCCCGTGAACATTCAGGTTCACCATTGTGAACTTTACCCATTCATGGCTGTTGTTTCCTAGTGGCCTTTAAAGTCTTAATTTGAAGAAAAGCAAGTGGTTAGGATTACTCAAGTAATTTGTGCATGTGTTGTTCCAGTTTGTTTTTATAGCTGTGGCTTGTACAGATTGATTTCTGCTGATTGATTTCTCTCCAAGAAGTGGTGTTGATTATCTACAATTGCAGGATTAATAGATGAGAGAGAAAAATTACCCTTTATGAGCCAAACAAGAACACCCGTATTTTAAGAAGCTTTAGCTTTGCAAGAGCCTATAGAAGCTAAACCCATCTCTAGATAAAAATGAGGTTTTACTGAAGAGCTGTGTTTAAATGGTGTACCATTCTATTTGTGCTTTATCCTTGGTGTACCAGGAACCTGCAGGTTTTTATCCACTGCTCATCCTCTCTTAAAAACAGTACAGTAAAACTATGTAAACTAGAAAGAAAAGGAACAAGTTGTAGGATTGGAGGTATGAGATAGTGTATGTATGAAGAGAACAAATCATATCTCTTTCCTGTTGAAAATAGATGACTTTTCCTGTCTGCTGCAAGAGTATTTTAAAGTCAGTGAAGGGACAGGAGGAAGACTGTAATCTCTTCCTCCCTTCTTTGTACCCCAGCAATTAGAGCTAAATCTCACTTGGAAGACTGGAAAATAGCTAAGCTATCATTTTCTACTCCTTTATCTGTGATAGGAATAGGAAAGTGTCCAAGGAGAGAGAAATAAGATAAGCAGAATGTTGCTTCAGCAGATGAAAGGCTCTTGCATGCTGTTAGCAAGATTTATGTGTTTGAGATTAATTGCACTCTATGTGTAAGAACACACACAAGTTGGTATTACAGCTCTTAGATGAAAGGGGTTAATTTATTTCCTACTAGTTTCTTAAAGGCTGGAGGGAGCGGTTGAGCTAGTATTTATTATTGTATCTGGTTATCAAAAGACATCACTTCTCTTGACTTTTCTTCTCTTTTCTGAAAGTACATCAATATCCTGCTCTTAGGGGGTACTGCAGTAGCAGAGATGCTCAACAGGTTGCCTCATGCTTACTGAGGTACCACCTCCTGGTCTCCAGCACTGTGCAGGTGATCCTACCTAGGGCCATGCTGGCAGTTCCAGAGGGTGAACTTGAAATTGCCTCTTGCCATTTGCAAGCACTGTCTGGAGACTGGAAACAGGCCATTTATGATTGTTTGGACGGGGGTGGCTGTGTGACCTTGGCAGACTGCCTGCAAGAGATGAGGCAACACAAGCCTGCTAGGAGTGTGAGCCTTCCTCTTGGATCTTGGATGCAGAAGTTGTTTGACTTGCATCTTTTGAGGATTATCTTTCCCTCAGAAATGAAGGCAAGTGCTCATCCTGTGTTGGCATCACACCTTGAATTTCACTCACCTTGATTCAGGCCAATATTGATCACTCAAAATTAATAGGAAACATACCTACAATAACTTTCTTCTGCTGGAGTGCATCAAGGAAATGTTTTTGCAGTAGTGCATGGTTAGGTAGTGAGAGCTCTACTTTTGCACTTGCAAACCTTCAGCACAGTGGGAAGAAAATTCAGCTTATTTTGTTTCTGTTACACAAGTTAGCAAAAAGAAGCAGATGTCAGCTGCCATTTTGCTCTCCAGCTGTCTCCTAGCAAGCCTTCAATGGACTGGGAAGACTTTCTCCTGCTTTATGAAGCTGGGTCTTTCTGGACTGAGTTTGAAATGTTCTTTGACCAATATTCCCTCTAGAGGTGTTTTTATAGGTTAGGACATGGTTTGGATAAATAAACACAAGGCTTCACACAGAGGAGGAGAGCGTGCCAGGGCAAGCCACAGCGTCAGTCTCCCTTCTGCATCTCTTCCATTCTTTGGGCTATATTTCCACTCACACTCTTTCCCCAAATAACTTCCTTGAGTTTATCTGTTTCCAGTTGCAGCCTGCCTGTTTCTTCAAAACAAACCGCACATGACACAGTCTTATCTTTCTCCCACATTTCCCCACCTCTCCTCTCATGCTTTTTCATCTCCTCCACCACCTGGTTTTAATGTGTCCTACATCTCCTTTTCTGTCCCTGTCTTTCTCTCCCCTGTGCCACCTCTGAAATGGCTGTGATGGGAGTGACGGGCTTCTGTTCTGGGAGGGCAAGAGTGTGCTTTGTGGTTAGCTCTTGAGCGCTGTTATGACTTGAACAGGAAATCACCTCTGTGCTCCTCACATTCCCACCAGCACTGCTGAAATATTGCTAGTCCAACTTCATACCTGTCAGTCCCAGAGCTGTATCAGGCCACCGGAGAAAGGCAGCTAGCTACGCTACGATGACTCCTACATACTTCTCTTCCACATTATCCATCCTGTTGAGTTTGAGTCTAAAAGAATCATCACAGAGAAAAACTTTCAAGCCCATTTAATTTAAATAAAGTTAGCTCATTTGCTTAAATTGTTGCCAAGATGACTAATAGCAGGTAATGATATTTGCTACTGTGTATTCCTGACTTCACTGGGTTTCCCTTTCTCTCTGTACTTCTGATCTCCAATTTTGGCTTGGTTCCTATTTATGTACTCCCTTGCATTCCTGTATGGCCAGTGTCAGCTTGACTGAGGCTGCAGATGTGCCAGAAAAGAGAGCCCCAACCCTCTGCTAGTGAGTGCCACTGAACACGATGCTAAATGGATGTTTGTTCTCACAGAGTATCACCATTTTTATGTTAGGCATATACTTGAGAGAATATTTTTTTCACAGAGAACAACATAACCATTGAAACAGATCTGCTGGAGGAATTAAAGAGAGAAAAAAAATCCTTAAAACATGAAGAGCAGTAGCGTAGAAGGAACAAGCAAGATTTCACAGGACTTTGGTGGAAGTCACTGAAAACTGAACAGAAAGACTGAAGAAAAGGGAGCAGTTTACAGCATCACCAGAAGCAAATGTTTGGTGTCCTAGATTGCTCCTGAATTGCTTGATGCTTCACAGGTGGGTCTAAGATCTCAGGAGAATAAGGTGAATGAGGGACTCTGCCTGTTTGAAAGGCTGTTTTATCTCTGAGCTATGTAATCATTAATTAGATCCATGGTCTTGAAATGGCAGCTACAATTGGTGAGACACAGGGAATAAATATGGTGCCCAGCACAAAGGAGCCACTTCCATCAGAGGTGCTTCCAAGAGCCACTTTGGTATAAGAAATAGAGCAGCACTTGAAGTCAAAGTCTCTGTCATTGTCAGAAAAGGAGTTCCTCTCTTAAATTCCGAGATGACTGTAGGGGCGGAGTCCCTGGGTTTTACTGCTGTGGCAGTTGGGAAAAGCTGTGTTGCAGTAAGGCTTGCCTTTCTGTCTTAATGCTTTCCACATCACTCACTGCCTTAAATTATATCTCGCACTTGGCTAGACAAGCCTTGTGATCTTCTTTATTGTTTTATTTTATTGGATAATTTGGTGTTTGCACCTTTATAGCCATGCCACAGTAAAATACAGCAGATGATCACTCTACTTGAGAGCAATACAGTCAACAACAGGACTTACACAAGAGGCATTTCTCTGCCAACAGGTCAGCTTTCAGTGGGTCCTCTGCCTTCCCACCCCAGAACTTCAGCCAGTGAACAGAAAAAAAAATGTGTTTTTAAGTATTTATGTATTTTTACTCTTTGCAGCTGCTAGTTTACCCAACAAGTGAAAAGTTAACAATTTAGAGCGAGCGGGCACAGGTCATTACATCTGTGTATATTCTGTACCATTGATGTTAAACATGGCCATTTGTCACCAAGATTGGCAGTGGTGCCTCCTAGCAGATAAAAAGCAGATAAAACTGAGTGGATGATAGTTGCAACATGGAAATTATGTATGTTTGTACTTGTATTTATATATACATGTGTGTGTGCAGGTGTGTAGAGATAGATATGGCTATAACCAAAACCAAAATTTGAACAGTACCGACTTGAGCAAGGCATCTACCTGGCAGCAAGCTCTATGTGATTAAAGCAGAAGGTTTCATAAAGAGAAGATGAGGCATCTGTCATGCAGTCTTCTACTCATGTGAATAATCTCTCTGACGTCAGTGGGTTTTTTTGCTCACGTGTGAAGTTGTTTTCAGGCTAAGTCATGACTATTTTGGAGAGACTCCAAGATCAGGACATGGTTCTTCATTGTGGTGGTGAAGTTTGCAAGCCTATATTATTAATTTCTTTCCAGTCAGGTGTGCAGAGTCATGAAGATGTAAAGAATTATATTATTCACTATTTGATTTACAGTGTTTCCAATGACAGTAATAACAGCTCCTTTTTTTTCTGTGCAAAAAATAAATAAAATGACTTAGTTATACTGTGAAGTGTTGACAGCCATTGCAGACTATCAATGAGACAGACTAAACCTAACAAGGCAACATGTGTGACTGATTTCTGCTCTCATGTAGACCTGTACAAACTGAAAGTACTTTATGTGACACCCATGCCATTAATCCTGGTTAACGGAAGTAAGAGGAGAGTATAACTGGATATATTGTCTTTAAAGACAAGATACTGAAAGAAGCAGCTGCTGTGCATACTTGAGTCCTTTCCTGACTGCTAACCACGAACATACAAGCTCTGTGTATGATCTATTTTCTACGTGTGCCTCCTCATTCTATTGAGCATCGAATAGCCATGGAGGAGTTTATTCTTGACTCTTCATGGAGAAAGAGGAGAGTATGGTAGTTCTGTTCTTGTTTTACAGATGCACAATTGAGGAATAAAAATACTTCAATGATTTCTTGTAAGGGTAGACAGAAGCCTTTATTTAATGGGGCAAGACCAGATACAGAAACCAAATTTCTGCTTTTGCAGCAAATGGAGAGTTAACGGTTTTTGTCCCTTTGCCTTCCGACTCACCCTGAGCTGGGAGCAGGGGGGAGGGTGCTGGCAGTGTTGTAATGCTTTAGATCTTGTGAAGATACAGTCTGTGGGTTCTGCGTGCTGAGATTGACTGCAGCAGATGAGCCAGTGTTTCTGTTTTGAAATGTCATTTACCACAGCAGAAACCACACTGGGAGGAGGGATATTTAAAAAAAAGCCAAAACACACAAAAGGACAAAAAAACCCCACCTCTGCATGTTACTAGTTTTAAAATATTTTAATGTACCAGGCAAATGCACAACTCTTGCTACTTTAAAATGTACTCAGGGAATATAAATATTTTTATGCAAGGACAAATGTCAGAAGGTACAGACAAAAAACTCTTCAGAAAACCACTGGAAGTAATTTCCCTTGTCTGTGAAGAGCTGGCTGCCTCCAGCCAGTTCAGTTCAGTGACTATGGATTAGCCTGATAAGCAGTACACATTTTTAAAACTCTCAAAGAGAAAAGGTGTGAAAAGTCAATTCTTAGGGATGTTTTAGCTGTCCTGCACCTGATACAGCAGTACCCCTGCCAAACTTATTACTACACAGTATGAAGCCAGACAGTGTAAGATCTCTAATAGTATCAGATAGTATAAAAAGGCCTATCAGAATGGGGCTGGCAGTGACCTTAAGAGATCACCTGGTCCATCCCACTACCCCTAGGCAGAATCAGCTAAATAAGTGTCATTTCTGGCAGATGTTTCTCTAATATGCCCTTCAGATGATCCAGCAGCCCTCCTGAGTGACCCATCCTTACATGACATGTCACTCCTATTCTCACAAGGGTTTCCTCCCAGTGTCTGCTTTCTGGCCGAAACTGAGCTCTGTTCCTTTTCCTTCTTGTTTGTAGTGAACATGGAGAATAGATTATCCTTCTCATGTAAAGATTTACAGCGTTCTCTGCCAGTCCTCCCTGGACAAGGTGTGTCTCTGACAGCTGCCAAGGAAGCAGAGATCAAGGCTGACAGGCTTGACCAACATCTCTGCTGGGGAGAGAGAGATGCACCCAGTCCATTCCATCCTAACTATGGAAGAGTTTATCTTCCTCTGCTCTTTATGACACTGCAAAGTAGATGCTTTGCTCAGAGCCCAAGTTACTAGAGACAGATCTCCTTATCTGCTGATGTTTAAGGGCTAGAAATTTTAATCTTTCATCCAAAGGTTTTTGGACCATGCAGTATATACTGCATTCTCCTCCAGACTCCGTTTTATTCTTAAATATCTCCTTCTTGGGTTTCTTAGGTTTTCCTCATTTTTTTTAATGAGAAGCCTGTTACGGCTTTGACTCCCAGCAATCCTAAGAAAATATCTATGTTGTATTTCCTACTTGGGAATTGTAGCAGAAAGTTTGTTTGCGCCTCAGTCACTCCCTCCCTTTCTACACAGATTGCTTGGTTGCCTTTCTCAGGACTTGGGCAACACTGTGTGCTTTTGATTTTTTAATGTTACTTTTTTTAAACCTTCTATTCCTGGCAGTTGATGGGTTTCCTGAAGTCTCCCAATCACTTTAGTGCTGGAATGTGATACATGAAATGAAGCTTGATGCATGGATGATTTCTTGTAATCCATGTCATACTGGTTTTGGTTTGTTCTTCTTAGCAGCGTGCACATAAGTGGTTTAGGAGTTTCCCTATTTTACTGAACAGATGTTGCCAATTTTAGGCTGTTTTCTTGGCTCTCTTAGGCCACTATCTTTACATTCAGATTACTTTCACCTAAAGCAGTTGCAGGAGGCATTTATTTTTGGGGAAAATAAAACCTGTTATTTTCTAGGTTTTGTATCTCCCACTTGGAAGCAAATGTTAGAATAAAGTAGATACCAGGAGGTATCTTTCTGCTGCTTTCACATCCCCTGGCATCCTAGAACTTTTTTATTTCATTATAAATGAATCTATAGTTTGAGCTTTTTCAAGATGACCATTCCTGGGCATTTCTGTGTCCAAGTGTTTCAAGGAAATGGGAGTTTCTATATACTTTTTGTAAATAAATAAGCTTACCCTAGGGAGTATACTTGACAAATTTTTTTCTCTGACTAGAAAAAAACTTAAAAGCCACTGAATGCTAGCTAAGTGCTAGAGATAAAAGACAGCAACATGAGAAATACCCTCCATAAACTGCTTTATGGTTGGAAGTTACACAAGCAGGCATATACCAGAGTTTCTTTAGAACATTAACCTACAGATAGAGGTTTGGAAAACCCAGAGTTTCCACCAAGACAGTTTGAAGTAATTGGTCTCTACAGAATTGCAAGGAGATTGTTCTAATAAATGTATTTAAGAGAAAAGCTTTTACTTTTTGTCTCAAAGACAGCAAAAAGTCAGCAAGTTAATCAGGAAAATAGTGGTGTCTTTTACTTACAAAAGCAAGACACTTTTTCACTTCCCAGTTATGCTCTTGTGGCCACTCACAATGAGAAGCTCCTTCCCAGCAGCTGCAGCTTCAGGGCTGCTCTCAGGGTTGCTCCCATGGGCACAGTTCTCATGGCAGAAGGTCCTGGGGATGGAGTCACAACTTGGAGCTTGGTGTTCTGCCCCTGGGCCCACAGACCTCTATTTTGCAAGCAATTTAGCAATGTAAGCATCTTCCTTAAATTTATTACATGAGGAATGTGTATTAGGAAGACATGAAATGGAGTTCTTCAGAGCGCCAGGCTTGCTTCTTTACTCATTTCAAATGCTCATGCAATGAACAACAATTTAGATGAGTGACTTAACAGTAAGGGTTCACTTTTGACTTTCTGGAGAATCAATGTGGATGATCAAATGATCAGTAACCTTCAGCAAGGCAGTATGTAGAATTGTACAACCTACTTCAAAATAAGTATCTTTTTGGTTAACTTGGAAGCATACATATTTGCAGGTTCTTAGTGCATGTTGTTCCTTTCTTATTTTCTTTCTCAGGAGAGTTGTATTGTTCTTTGCCCAACCCTAGGAATGTCCATTTTGAATCTGTAAATATGAAGAATGTCCTTCACTGGTCAGCACCAGAAGGCACAGGAGATGGAGTACTCTACAAGGTGAAGTATTCAGTGTAAGTTTGCTTGTTTATTTTATCCCCCACAGACATTTATTTTAGGATTTTAAATAATAGTGTAAAAAAATGTATGCACAATAGGGGTGCTAAAAAGTAAAGAAAGGACAACTAAAATGTGGGTTAGACATAAGAAATACGGGTTTTAACTTTTACTTCTGGTACTGCTTACTTCAGATACAGTTAAATTTCTCAGGAGAATTTCTTGCTATGAAAGAAGTATAGGATGCAACATGAAAGCTTTCTGTATGCATTAGCCTTCTGTACATATTTAAAGGCATCTGGAGATGTATTATTTAATAGAATATTAGCAGCACCTGTTGTTTTGTTGGTTTTCTTTAACAGTCCCAGCCCCCACAGATTTCTGCTGATCCCACAACCCTCTCTAGTCTAGGAGAAAATCCACTGAAATTATCAAGTATTATTGAAAACCAAGTGATGTGATTGGAACATTTTCAAGGTCCACACCTCTGTAGGATATCAAGGAATTTAAGTGAGGACCAGAATCTATTTCCTTTATTCCCACCAAGAGAGCACTGGGTCCTTCTGAAGGACAGTCTGGAAGTTTAGCTTACAAATAGGTGTAGCACTCTTGTCATGGATGATGTAATGCTCCCAGTCTTTACCTCTAATATTTACACTTCCCTCAATCTAGTAGTGTTTTCATAACACTAAAACAAATGTAGATCTCCAGAATTTTCCTGTAACTTGAACTGGCTACTAAAAACCAAAGCTACTAAAAAAAGCTTCTACACTTAGAGACTGCAACCTCTTGCTCAGATCACGTCCTCTATGCTAACAGTGGACAGACACCTCCTATAAAAGGGGACTGTGGTCAATAATTATGGAATGAACAATAATTGTGTAGAAGGTAAAAGGCTCAGAGAGCAGCAGCTGCAATGACTTTGCAAGGGAAGCTGGTTCACAGAAGAGTCTGTAGTAATAGGTACGGCCATCTTCCAAACTGAATGCAAAAATATCCATATGTGCCTCTTCCTACCTGGGAGAGCAAGGCCTTGAGCTAGGTGGAAAATACTGGTGAGTGATAGTGCCCTGCAGTCACGTAGAAGCTGCCGCATGCCCTTGCTGATTAGCAGCCAAAGGGGAATTCATAGTAATGTGAATTTGAGGAACAGGAGCTGCTGAGCAAATCCAGGAATTTTCAAAGGAAATCTTGATTTCTTCTACTAGTCTATAAGAGCTGGTCAGTACAGAGGAATTGTTGGTAGCAGGTATATGCTCCTTTTTCAACTAGAAAGGTTTTGAAGTTCATTGTTTTCCAATGAAGCCTTTCTTTTAAACTAGGAAAAGAAGTAACAGTTAGTGATGAGTAGTCTTCTGTCCACTCATCTTGGAGACCCTGAGCATCATCTGTCTCCATACACCAGGATAAGCCACTGACCATTCTGACAGAATTCTTTCTTTCTATATAAATAGTTCTCCTGAGTCTGTTATCGTGGGTTTAGAGTTTAAACTAAAGCTGTGGAGACTCAAGTTGAGAGAACTCTGGTCTGTGCAAGAAAAACTGGACTTGGTTTGGTATCGATAACATCCCAGTTAGTTTCATATGGCCCTTCTGAATAGGGCCTACTCTGATTTATTTCAAATCCAGAACTTGTGGAAATCTTGTGTTTTATCTGAGCTGAAGTTGTGAATTCCCTGAAATTGCAGATTTCTGCAAAACAAGCAAGGTGTTTTATTGGCTGTAATACCATTTTTTGTGTGCTACATTATCAAATGACTAATATGGCAATAGCTTTTGTACAGCTCCTTTCTCTTCCAATATAGATATGGTGTTGGCAAATGGATTAGAAAGCCAGAGTGCAGGAATATCAACAGAACATGGTGTGACCTCTCTAATGAGACCTCTGACTACGAAGAACAATACTACGCGAGTGTTAAAGCCTTCCTAAGTGGGATGTGCTCTGACTGGATGGAGACCACACGATTCAACCCTCTTACAGACAGTAAGGAAAGCTAATCACACAGCCAGATGTTTATTGGCTTTGATTAATACTGTGTGCTCAGATTGCATGTGCCTTCATAGCATATGATACTTTGATTTTAACTTGAGGTTAGATTTTTTTGAAGTTGTTTCACATTTAAGCTTTTGGCACAAGTAATTGATCACATTAGATTTTGGACATATGTGTGTTTTATATATGGTCTTATAAATACTGATTGCTCTTTTTATGCTATGGTAAAGCTTTGTTCAAGACAAATAAAAGCTGTGGCACATCTACAGTATAAAGAACCCAGATTTTGGAAAGAGTCCATTAAACCTAGCAGTAATTGTACTCTAGAGCACAATATCTCTTATCTGTGCCAGATAATCTGAGAACATACTGGTAATTTAGCTTCTTGTAGCAAATTGAGTTTCAAGGTTGTTTATCCTGCGAAGTCACAGGAATTCCTAGGCAAAATTCCAAGTCATCATTCCCCTTCTCACTCTAAAGAACCTCTTAGTTTATAAATGAATTGTTTTAACTCCTACTTAGACTCCCCAAAGCATTACCAAAATTTAACATCATCCATTTGAAGAAATTTCATGGACAAATCACTTTGCCTCTGCTGCATTAGACTGGCTTTTGTATATGTTCATTTTTCCAGCTAAAATTGATCCACCCATGGTGAGTGTATCTTCTACTGAGAGATTTATTTCAATCATTCTGACTGCTCCTGAGATGTGGAAGAGGAGTCCTGAGGGAGAATCCATATCTCTGCTTCAAGTGTATCCAGGCCTGCAATATAACGTGTCTGTCCTCAACAAAAAGACAAAGAAGCGGGTAAGCTTTGCCAAGGCTGTAGAACGGCACCCACTACATGTGCGCTCTGTGCTTCGTGAAACACACTTTGTCTGTAATAGCAAGGATCAAAATAGGATTCATAGCCTTATAGGAATTATAGGATCATTCACATTGGAAGGGAGCTCAAGAAGTCTCTAGTCCTAAGTACTGTTCAAAGCAGGATCAGCTGTGAGCTCAGACCAGGATGCTCAAGGTTTTTGCAGTTTCATCCCGAAAACTTCTGAGGACAGAGACTGCACAACTTGTTCCACTGCTTGACTGTCCTCTTAGGGAAAAAAAGTATTTCTTTATATCCAATTTGAACCTCTGTTTTTTAATTTATGTCCATTGTCTTGTCCGTTGTCTTTCACGTTCCCATGATTGAGCACTGTGAAGAGCCTGTCTCTGTCTTCTTGATGACCTCCCTGGCTCATCCTGGGGACTGCTGTTAGGTCCTCCTGAAGCCATCCCTTCTTGCCCAGGTGGAACAAATGCCAGTCCCTCAGCCTCCCATCACAGGGCAAGTGCTCCAGCCCCACCCATCTTGGTGATCCTCTGCTAAACCCGCTTCAGTTTGTCAGCATTTGCGGTACCAGGCGAACAAAATGTCACGGTATTCTAGATGTGGTCTGATGAGTGTCGAGTGGAGGAAGATAATCCCTCCCCTCCATCTGCTTCCTCTTCTCCTGTTAGCACAGTCCAGGATGCTGCTGGCCTCTCTTGCTGTGAGGGCATGTTGCTGGCTCATGTTCAATTTGCTGCCTGGCCCTGGACCTCTCCATCATGGCTGCTCCACAACCAGTCAATCTACTGGCAATACTCACAATACATTATGACAAAGTGCATCCTCTCTCGCCTCATCTGAACATCTTCATTTGTCTGTCTCTGCATATTTACATTTCTTTATCATTAGTAGTTCCCAGCACAGAGTAGATGAGGAAGACTTCAGTGATCAGTTACAAAAACGTTCATTCCTTGGTTCCCATCCTCCAGGTGCAATCTCTGTCAAATCTCTGAATTTCCTAAAAAGAGACAGAAACTTTACACCAAAAAGGTCCCCTTCTGTCAGAAGGGATATGAAAATGTAAAGATTAGCAGTTGAAGGTAGACAAGGTCTATGTAGCACCCATTATTCTAAGGCTTCTATCTTTACCAGCACATTCCAATATGAAAAATTTTGTGGAACCGTACCATGTGCTGCTCATTGGCCTCTGTCAGGACAGGGCTGGAGTGATGCTTCAGCTCTATGACATCAGCATGAGAATGTGAGCTAGTGGTGGCCCATGGTCCTGCTACATATAAAGCATGAAATTGTTCAGTAGTGGTAGAAGAATGATTGAACCTAAGATAAAATATTCAGAGAGGACGTGACCTGAACTTATAAATTATTTGAGTGTTGATTGCATTTGGGAAAAAAAAAAGGATGCAGCTGGCAGTTTTTACAATATTATCTTTCCAGAAAAGAGAAAATGTTTGTGAAACATTTTCTGTAGAGGATCTTTACCTTTCTGTAACTGAGGAGTGAAAGGGGAAAATAATTTTTTTTTTTTTTTTTTTAAATGTCTTCCAGTGGTTCTTCTCCATCAGCAACAACACCTTGGTTGTGCCTTGGTTAGAACCTGGAACAGCTTACTGTGTCAGCGCACAGATACGTGTCACCACACCACTTCTGCACAGTGGGTTCTCCAAAGAATATTGCACTGCTACCTTGAAAGGTATGTAAGTAAGTTGGCAAATTACAAAAAGAAGATGCAAGTAGAAAAAAATAATGGTGATTTTGTTTGTAAGTTGTTTTCTTTTTTACATATCCATTCTGAGAGTGAAAGCTAGCATTGTTTCTCTCCTCTTTGTACACTTGCACTGATGAAAAAAATCTTTGCCTTTAGTAAAACATAGCTGGGATCTACTGACTGGAAGCTATATCAGTACCTCTTAAGAAGTGGATCTGCATTCTTTGCGTCTTAGTGAATGGAGAATTCTTGTTCTCCCTGAATGACTTTTGGGAGTGACAGAGGTGGGGTCCATCTGAAGTTAGCAGCAGGAGAACCTGAGGAAGAGGTTGTTATTTTTAAAATTTAATTTATAATGTAGATAACAAGAAAAAATTTGTCCTGTAGCTCAAAAGTAATTTATTTTTTCTGAAATTTCTTGCAATTTCCTTATTTATCTAAAATGTTTGCATCCCATATCCAAAAAGCAATGTGCTAAATTCACACATTACTATTTGAATACATTAAAAAGATGTTCAGTACAATTAAAGCTTTTGGTTTTTTAACAGATAAAACAGCAGATGAGACTATAACAATCATATTTGGATATGTTCTGCCTATCATGCTGGCTACCCTTTTTATTTCAATGACAAGCTATTGTGTGCACAGGTATATTCATGTCAGCAAACAGAAACATCCAAAAAACCTGGTAAGTGTTTTCTGTTGCAGGATGTTGTTGCCAAAATTTGTACTCACAGCTAAGCTGTTCATTTTCCAGGGCTCCATGTCAGCTGAGATGAAACCATGGCTAACTGCAAATAAAAGCTCTAGTTGCCACTCAGATCAAGAAAGAAATACCACATTGAGGGTTACTTGAATGCACGAAAAGCAGAGCAATAATTCAAGTTAGGAACTGTGTCTAAAGGGATGACCAGATCTGAAAAGATGACCAGAGCTAATGAGGATCAGAGCAAAGCTGTTCATTTGGGAAGAGTCATTGCCATGACCAAGGTCTGAGGTGCACTGAGGCAAGCCCTGTTAGGAAGTCAGCACTTGCTAAATTTATTTAGGAAGAAGCACTGTAGAGACTCAGTGAACAAAAGTTATTAATTGATTGAATTCAGAAACAAGGAGGGAAGAAACCCCATGATGTTTGATTGGACTGTTACTGGCTATTATCAGATTTTTCCAGTTAATTATGATTGTAAAGGATTTAGCATGCGTACATCATACAGATAATTTAATCTGGATTTCAAGAATACTTTCAAATACTGAACCATTTCCTAACACCCAGAAATGTATAAAGAAACACATTCTATTCTTTAGCCAAATACACTTTCTACCTAAAAAATGTTTGCCAGTTTCTGAGAGCTGAAAAGTATGTGTTCTTTCTAAAAACTAACAAAAAATCTAAGAAATGTTACTGGTTTCCAGCTCATGAGACCAGCAGAGCTTTCTAGCCCAGCTAGCTCTAAATAAGTTGCTCAACCATAAATATGCAATTACAGTAATGAATGAACGATTTAGAGGTAGGGAGGTGGAATCAGCAGTTTGTTTTGCTTCAGCACTTCTGACCTGGAGGACTATCTAGTACATTGATTAGTGGTCTTAGTCTTCCAGTCAAGCTGGAAAACACTGAGGTGCAGCTTCTGGTTGGTTTTTTTATTCTATTGCACTTTCCTTTAGTGACTGCTCATACAGTATTTATTTCTGTTAGAAATATTACTCATTTCAGAAAGATTCTTACTGTTTAACTAGATCAGAGATGTGAAAGCAGCCTGTGACAGACTGCCACAGTACAGGCTCCATATGCTGCATTTTAGCTGTAGAGCTTCCTCTCTGAAAGTAAACTTGGCATTTAATTCTCTGCAAGCTGTACCTTAACATGTTACCTGACTTTGTGGGATGTGGTTTTGACTGCACTTCCTCTTCACTGGTGAAAAAGAGCGGAATAGATTCTGTAATCTGTGACCCAAGGACAACTCTAATGTTTTCTCCAAAGTCACTTGAGTTTATGCTGTGGAAAGAAAACCAGAATTTGCCAGAATTGTTCTAACTATTTTTTTGACATAGGGAAGGTAAGAAAATGGATATTAGAGCTGGTTATAATATAGTATTACTTAGGATAGAATTTAAAAAGTGGAGCATATAAACACTCCTGGAGGTTTTTATGATGAACTTCCTTCTTCCCTAAATTGAAATAACTTCCTCATAATAACTAGCCTAGCCTTATATTTTAAAAATACATAACACTATATAAAGCATCAAGATAGTATTGTTATTGTATTTCACTTAAAATATTTTTTTATTTCCAGGTATGGCACTACACTGACAAATGCAAGGACATGGTTTTCATACCATGTGAAAAAATAGTGGTCAACCTTATCACTGTTAACATGGATGAGAGCAAGCCATCTCAGGAATCCAGTCATCTATCAGAAAGGGAAATTCCCTGTTATTACACTGTTTACAATGGCACCGAAAGGAAGGGTTTGCCTTCAAAAGAAGTGCTGGAAATAAAACAGCTGCTTCACATTTCACGTGAAGAGATTCCACACGAAGAGGATATTTTATCTGAAGGGGACCAGCCTGAGAACTGGCCATCTTATGGCCAGCCTGCAACAAAGAATACTGTGAGACAGAAAAAAGCAGAGACTGTAGAGTATGAACATGATATAAGGGCTGAAGACTTCAGTCCTAGTCAGAAACTAGAAGAGAAGACTTCTTCCCCTACAGGACTATTAGGTGAGCCACAGATTGCTTTGGGGGACTTGGTTAATATGAAAACAGAACAGCCGTATTGCCCCCAACTAGAAGTGAGGACAGTAAACCCTTGTTTGGGACAGAAAACAAAGGAACGTAATTTGAAGATGGTTGATGCAGCAGATGAATTGCCACATGAGACCCATATCAACTTGGTGGACTTGAATACTGCAAAGTCTGGGGAGACATCCTGTCCTCAGATGGAAAAAATAGCACAGGACATCACGGAAAAAGAGGGTGAACAGACAATATTAGTAGATTGGGATCCTCACACTGGAAGACTGTATATTCCTATCTCACCCAGCATTGAAAATCAGGTGTATGAAGGAGTGTTCAAGTGTGATCCTGGCAAAAAGGGAATTTTGTCTAGACTGTATGAGAAAGAGGTATCTGGTGAATCATCAGAGGACCAAGAAATGTATCTCCTGCAATTCAAGGAACAATGGGGACTGCATGTAGAAATGGAAGACTGAACAGTAATTTCCTAAAAGTCAAATATTCTAAAGTCTTATTTACTTTGCCAAAGAGAGTGATAGACTCGGTGAAGCAAACACTTCTTAATATATTGATGTTTCATAACCATCACAGTTGAACAACTTATTCATGATGAATTATTTATAACAGTTTCCAGATGTGATGTGATTTTGGCTTCCATCGTAAGCCTCTCACATAAAATATGATGGTTATGAGATTATCTTATTTTTTTAAAAAATATGTATTTTTACACAGGATGCTATTAGGATTTTCATATTGTAATTCCTACCAAAACATATTATCAGCATTTGAAAGCAGTTATTTTTAACAAATAAAAAAGCAACAATATGACATTTTGCTGGGCTATTTAATATACTTCATATTTATTTATTTAAGAATCAGTAAGGTTGGAAACAACTTTAAAGATCATCAAGTCCAACTGTCTACTAAATATTATCAGGAACACTAAACCATGGCCTGAAGTGCTACATCTAGATATTTTTTAAACACCTCCAGGGATGGTAATTCCACCCCCTCCCTGGGCAGCCTGTTCCAATGCCTCACCGCTCAGTAAAAAAATTTTCCTAATAGCAAACCTAAACTTCCCCTGGTGCAACTTACGCCCATTTCCTCTTGTCCTATCACTTGTCACCTGGGAGAAGAGACCAGCACCTACCTCACTACAACCTCCTTGCAGGTAGTTGTAGAGAGCATTAAGGTCTTATAAATAGTCTTCCACTTAATGAATTTCATATTCCTTTCTCTTGAAAGACTTGTCTGAGGTGCAGGATCCCTTCCATACTGTGCTGAACAGACATGCAACCAGCAACAATTCTCTTAGCAGGTGTGCCTACAAGCTCTACAGACGTAAGGGAGCAGAAAGCAAGCATTAGTCATATTTTAAACTGGGGGGAAATGTGGCAAAAAGGATTCAGTGAAATGCCTGTAATCTTACTGGATGGACCGTGTCTCACCCAGCCTCAGACACTCGCAGTAAAACATCTGTATGACTCATGTCCTGCAAGTGTCTGTTCCTCTCCAATGACTTTAATGGCAGGCTGGCGTGACTACCTTAGATGGAAAAGTCTGCCCCAGACACACCGCTGTTTCTCCAGACACATCCCACTTGCTGTGGCAGACCCAGAAAGTGTACCTCTGGGCTTTCTTTTCTCATCTGATGTCCTGACCAGGACTTCTGATACAAGTTCACTTTTTCTCTATGTTATGTGATATGGACTCCACTAGGCTGGATGGGGCTTTGAGCAACATGGTCTAGTGGGATGTGTCCCTGGTCATGGCAAAGGGGTTGGAACTAGATAATCTTTAAGTTCCCTTCCAACCCAAACCATTCTATGATTCTGTATTTTTTTGGGATAGTAGAATTACAGGATACTCTAGAAATTACCTATGAGGTTGGGTGATACTTTTCTTTTCAAAGCCTATCTGTCACTTTTCTACTTAATGGGCCTTTTTTTGAACACACACACACCAAAAAAAAAAAAAAAAAAAAAAAAAAAAAAAATCACAGCAATGATTTGTTTGGTTTTTAAGAGGAGAAGCAAAGAAAGAAAAAAAAACTTCTATGGTGTGCAAAAATTGTACCCTCCAAACTAGGTACACAGTTAGGTGTATTTTTGAAGGAAGACCTTTACGAATATCTCTTCTCTCAGGTAATGTTTTTGTTGCTTGACCTTGGTATTTTCTGTGACTATTCATACTCTGAAATATTCCAGTTGTAGTCATAGACTGTAAAACCAGAAACAACAGTAGAACATTTCATGCTGATGACTCCTCAGCTGCTTCAATAATAATGATATAGATGTTGTAGCAATGTTACACCTAAATCAACACCTTTGTGCATCTGGAAGTTCTCGGAGGAGGGCTACATCTCAGTGTAAAGGAAGAAAATAGTTGGAGATAGGGAAAAAGTCAAAATTTCTACTACTACCAGCCTCATTTAAGTCATCCCAAACCTCTTCCAATTATTTTCTAAAAATTTTTTAGTTTTGCATTTCACCTGGCATTATTTGCCAGTGCTTTTTTTTTTTTTTTTTTTTTTTTTTTAGATAAACAAGCCTTAAACCAATGGTTACTACATGTAAGGACACTTTACATACAGTAATCAGGTCATTGCTGGTTAAAATTTGAGAACTAGTAACTAAACCATAGAATCTCACTTGTCGTATCTCCTTTCTCTGCATCTTACCTTCTTTTTTTTTTTTTTACTTCACAGTTACAGTTAAGTTATATAGCATTTATTTCCTCTCTTGTACTTGAAAAGGCATTGCCCTCCTAGTTCACATCACTTGGGATCAGGGCACAAGATACTGCGATTTGTGCAATTACAGATGCATTTTCATGATAAATTTATGCTTTGAAATAGTAGTTAATTTTTGGACCAAAATATTTGTAAGAGAAGTTTGCACCACTTGCAGTGTTGCTTCCTTTTGATCTGAGTTTGCATGAAATTCAGAATTGATACCAGGTTATGCAAATAGTACTTTTCTTTTGTATTTATAAGATACATTTTCAAATTGTTCTCAGGATAATCACAGCAAAAAGAAAGCTGGAGAGGAAAAAAAGTAAATGAAGCTAAGAACTTTCTTTTACATGCCAAAGAGTTTTTCAGATTATCTAGTCAAGTTCTGAAATTGATGAGGCAGATAAATGGTGCCAGTTTCCATCAGTATAATACCAGTAAATTGTCAACGGCTTTTTTAATATCCTCACTGTTACTCATATTTTTCCTTAAAATCTTCTACTTATATTAAACAAGTGAAACTGATCAAACATGGTACCTTCAGCAAGCCAAACAGTCATCAAGGAGCAGAATACTTCCATGTAAAATTATAATCCTACCTACAAGATTTCAGACAGGAGGCAACTATTAATTACTTAAAGGATACAAGTAGTAAGAGAGCTGATACATTCCTAGTCTTTATTACACTTTACTAGGCTTTGATTAGTCATGTTTAATGGACTTAATGCAACCAAAAGCAAGGTCACCTATCTAGAAGCAGAAACTATACTCAAAGCTACTTGCAGCCTCAAAATCAAAGATTTTGAAAATTCTGTGGGAGATTAATAGAACTAAGTAGGAGTATGTTGAGGATAAAAGTATGTGTATTACTTGACTACGATGGGAATGAAAATGGAATTTCACCTGTGTCTGCAGGGCTGATGTGATCACTACTGGAAAAACTGCATCCAGTTTACAAAGTAAGCCATGAATATAGAAGGCAAATACTACTATAAAAGGCTAAGGCAATGCTCTTTTGAGCTTGAAAAACAGGAAGCCTAGCTATCAGTGAGATCTAATGGTGATGAAACTGATAGTTAAGTGTGGGCATACAACAGTTTTGGAAAAGGAACTATAATTTGTAAGTGTGGTTTTGCTGCCCACAACTCAGAGTGACAGGGTTCATGAGGGAGAGACTAAACAAGTAGCTGAGTGCAGGATACCTGTGTTATGACTTAGAGCAGCCCTGGAAAATCTACTGCATAATGAGAATGAGCAGATGGAGAAGTCCAAATAACGGCAGGCAAAAATCCATCATGAGCAGTGTGCCTGGCAGCATGTGGCACTGCAGCTGAAGTGGCTGCCCAGTGCTTGCCTAGCCAGGTGAGGAATACCTGATGACTGTCTAATACATTATGCAAGATAACTTGTAACATGAAGCGGATGGAAACGATCAAATTGTTACAAGGAAAACCAAATTGCACAGCCATTGGATAGAAGCAGCTGAATTGTCTGGACTTCATGAGGGTTCTCAGATCACTACTCAGAGGACTACTAAAGGTGCATGGGCGGCTGGACAAGGCTGAGATGAGAATATTCTCTGCAAAAGTGGGATCAGAAGGATTTATTGGATTGGCCTGGTGTGGCTAGAGGGTAAGGGGGTGCACTCTGGAGATGCCAGCAGTGCATTAGCATCTGTGATGTTCCAGAAATTTGCAACACACTGGTAACGCAGTGTTTAGAAGGAGAGGTGGGCTCTGAAAAGAGTAGCTAGCACTGGTAGTCAGATAGCACAGATTTTCCCATGGATATTAAGGTAGGTCCAGCAAGAGCTCCTAAAAACATTCTCAGGGTCTAGAAAATGCACAATATGACAGCATCCTGAGTGAGGAAATACTTCAAATTACATTATTAATAAATGACTGCATAAAAACATGTTCAAGTTCTACTGATTTCAAATTAAATTTTAAGTTAAGGTTATGCTTTAGCACTTCCCTAAAAAAGAATGAGTTCCTATATTTGGTACTGACAAAATCTTATCAGTTTATTAGAAGATAGTTAAGTAATGACTTCCGTTAAGGTCTAACCTGCAAATACAGGCTTAACCAGATGAAATGATTGGAATGTTAAGCAAGCAAAACTTAAAATAGAACAACATGGTTTGAACATTTTAAAACAAGGACAATGACTATTTACTGTGAAAATTCTCCAGTGTCTGTAGGTCTTTCAAACAAGTGTGTCTGTCTTCAACAATAAAGCTAACAGATGTGTGACATTTCTTGCCTGGAATATGCTGAATGAAGTAATTATGCTCATATGCTGTTAAGTCTTAAAACTGATTAATCCTGTTTTGCACTGTAAATAAGAAATGTTGGCTCATATATTGGAGTTAAAAAGCAGTTATTCCAAGCAACAGATTTTTAAACAACTGCAGTTTCTATGACATGATTCATTCTTGTAAAATCAAAGATTTAAACCTGTTCATCACTCTCCAGTTGTCCATTCAAAGTACCCACATTCTCCATAAAAGGAAGACATAGCAGCAAGTCAAGATTTTTCTGCTTTGGTTTTGCATTTAGGTTTCAAGCTTCATCAGCCCAGGATCACATAGCAGTAAGTGTAGGAAGTCATTTTCATGTTTAGCATCACCTAGAAACTACGAAGACTTTTGGTAATGTGTACCCACAAAAAGACTAAGCCAGTCTCCTTAATTTCTCACTGTGTTTTCCCTTTCTGGTACCAAAAAGGAACAAATAAAAACAAAGGGGAAAAAAAAAAAAAAAAAAAGAGTGGGGAAAAAAAAAGAAAAACAGTACTGAAAGTACAGACTTCCGTTTTCTAAAACCTCCAGAATCAGTTTAGCCAAGACAGATGAGACAGATTTTCCTGGTCTGAGTTAGGTTGTGAGAAGAGGACTTGCTCATGAGCACTACATAGCTATGAAAACCCTCTTGCTGAGAGAAGACACACATTCCAGTAGCTCTTCTTCAGTGCTCAGCTTTTGCATCTGTCCTGCTGGTGGAACGATACCCTGCATTACAGCAATTAGAGCTGCTCCTGCTCTGAATGCGTGTTGCTTGCCATTGCTCTTTACCACACTCTAAGGTCTCTGGAGATTGAGAAACCTGCAGAGAGGGAACAGTCCTGATTCTGTATCACTTGCAGGACAGCCTCCTAGATCACGCTCTGCCTTATTCATGACCTTGTCAGTAAGGAGTTATTCACTCAAGTGGAAAGTGAGCGCTGCTCCTCATCTTTGTCAGCGGCTTCAGCAAATGCTGTCTGCTAGCATCCAAAAGCACTGCAGTGACTCCCGTAGTGCCAGAAATTATTCTCATTTCCCCAAAACTCACCCAGATAAGCAGTAGCAGCCTGTGCCATAAACGTGCATTGTCAGCTCTGTCTGCCAATAACTGGCATTAAGAAACAACATCTTCCAGGTGTCCAAAGTAAGTCAGGATGCTGACAGCAGTGTGGCCCAGCATCAGGGCAGAAAATTGCATTTGGTTTCTAAATTCTCAGTGATCATGTCATTGCAGGCAGCTGCGAGTGGAAGAAAGTGTTCAACAGGACTCTGTACTGAAATCAGCAGGGAACCCAGACATCTTCAATGTCACAGGAATCAAAAGTTTTAAGCATTTTTGACTGTTATGGATTAGGAAAGGTAGCACTTCAATACATCATTTGTGTGGTTTACTTTTGGCCTTGCTTTTAACTTCTGTTCATATTTCAGGCCCTCCAAGCATTTTACAGTTATTAAATACTAAGAAAGAGGATTTGCTATTCCAGTTTTACAGAAAGGGAAACTGATATATGGAAAGGCTAAAATGGTTTGAAAAATCATCATACAGTAAATGTGGGGGTGCAGGGCAAGAGAGGACAAAACACAGATCCCCCTTCCCCACTGCCGTGCATTAACCGGTCACAGTTCCGCTCACCAGTATGTCACCATAGAACAGGTTACTCAAAAGTTGTTGCATGTTTAAGGTTATACATGTTTACAGTTTGGCTTGAATTAAAAATGATGAAATTTTAAGGTGAAAATTTAGTATGTGAACCAGATGCAGAGTCCAGAGATGATCAACAAGGAGACCAGTGGTGTGGCAGATCCAACCCCCAGGCAAAGTCAGCCAAAATGATCTAGGAAAGCTACTCTCCAGGGAAGAAAAGATAATAAGCCATGCCACACAGCCATCTTAATATGGTATTAATTGCTGTTGTGATGAGTGAGGTGAGGTCCCCTTTGCCCCTGTGCCAGCCCATTCTCTCCCACCACCTCATTAATGCTGACATTAATGGTGTTTTTCTGGATGTGGTTTGGTTGCTTGTTTATTTTATAGCACTGGGGTTTTTTTTTCCAAGTAGACCAGTGGAGTAGATAGCTGGGAAGAGCAGACAGTTCTTAAGAATGAAAAAAAATAGAGAAACATCAGTCAGGGGTGGTTTAGATACAGTCAATCTTGCCAGGGAGCCAAGTAAGAACCAAATGAACTGCTCCTGTTTTGTATCAGTGAGTGTTTCCAGGCAAGGCTGCTCTACAGCATTCTGCATTAACTCAAACAGCAAAGAAAATCCAACTTCTGCTCCTTTCTCTCAGTCTTCTGCTTGCTAAGGGACTTGCTGCTGCTGAGAAAGGGCCTGAAGCAATGTCACCTGCAGCAGCGTCACCTGCTCTGCTGAGCCTCTGGAACCAGCAGTGAGCTGGTCTATAAGCTCCTCTACTACTAACAAAGCAGAAGTTGTTCTGCAAACTGATCCCATGTCTTTTAAAACATGAATGTGAGCATGAACCAAAAAAAACCTCCAAACCATCTGCTCTATTTATCTATAGATGGGTAGTCCACAATACCTTTGATGTACCTTACACCACTAGTTAGACATTAATTTACTTCCATTTGTGTCCTTCCTGTATTTGCAACATCCTTAATTTCTCATTGCCATCACAATCTTTTGGGACAATTGTACTTCTAGTTTATCAAAAATGCAGGTGTCAGAACTACCCATCCTCACAGCCCTTGTCAAAACAGTCCCAGGGCTCTGTAAACACATTCCAGTCCAACACACTGAGGTGTGGCAAGACTATCACCTTTTACCCAATTAGTAAACACGATTGATTAGCGTGTCAAAGAGAAAAGACTCTTACTTCCATTACGCCAACTAATAAATTTCTCATAAACACATCTCTCAGGAAGGACCAGTTCTATCCCCCTTACACCATTATCGTTCAATAATCAACACAAGTTCAATCTAAGGATGCTTCCCAAAACCTTTTGTTTTTCAAAATGCAGAGTATGCCTACGAAGTAAAAAATACTCCTGTTTTCCAAGATTGTGTCAATACCATTAATAAAAATAAGCTAACCTAAGGTTAAGTGATACAGAGCAGCCAACCCACAACCTCCCTCTAGAGCAGAATGGCTGCTTGACATTACTTTGCAGCTGGCCTGAGGTCTGAATGCTATATGCCCTGTTTTTTCCATTCTCCTGGCAATGGTACGTTATTACAGCAGTAAATGTTTTACCCTGTTGCTTGTGCTATTCTATGTTTCCTCAAGTCTAAAGCTTAACACCAGTTTTTCTTTCCTAGTTAACCTCAAAGGAAATCTCAAGCAAAAGCTTGACATTTTAAGTGCTTCTCTCAAGATCCAGTGTGCATCCTGGTCAGCGAAGCAAGCAGTACAGTTAGAAGCCATTGCCAAACTGCCAGCTTCCTTCTTAGCACCACATAAAAATAAGAGAGAGAAATCCATTGCTTTTGCCAGGGATGGGGAGTCTGCAAAGCAGCATGGTCAGCACCTGAGATCCTCAGTGATTGCACTGGGTGCTGGACACTTCTGGCAAAGACTGGAGTGTTTGGAATTAAAACCTGCCCTTCTCCCATGAAAGGGGTCTCAGTCCTACATTTGATGGAAGATGTAATGAAGATAGAAAATGGGAATTGAAGATTTTGTTCTGAGTGCCTGGAGCAGTCTCTAACACCAATTTCCTGACATTTCTGTGGCATTCATAAATGCAGAATCTCCCATTACTAAGTGTCTTAATATTTGTGATTATTTTGAAGTCCATCCTGCAAAAGTAAAACCATCTAACCTATCATCTGTAGTTGTGCAGTGATCAGCTCATGTTACTACTGACTCGCTTAAAAACTGGCATTTTATGTGCCTGACAGAGATGAAACATGAATCTTTGAGGCTCCTGACTGGTCCAAAGCCAACTACACCAATAAATGGCAATAATCAAAATTCATTAAGTGGATGGACCAGTTGTGGCTTGTTCTCCCTAGCTTTTTACTGATATGTTTTTCATTAGTAAGAAGGCAGATCTGTTCCTTGTAACTTTGTTAGCATTTATCAGAAAGCTATCTGCTGCAGTGAGGCCATCAGGGTTCCCAGGAAATACATATAAAGGCCAAAACAAGCATCCTCACCGAGACTAGGTTTGTAAATTTGCTTATCTTCTAACTTCTGCTCACCATAACACAGGGCAGATGGCTAGATTTCTTTTGGTCTGATTTGATTACTACTTGTTTTTGTCTCTTCTGCAAAAGAGCACATGAGACTCCACACTGAATTATCTGGGAAGGACCTTGTTTTAATAGTCTCACCAAGGTAATCTTGTTACCCCATGATCCAGTGCTAGGTAGTCTGAATTTTATCTATTAAAAATAGAAATCTCATAGCAACAAGCACAATAGAAATACCAACATGGACAAGTAGCTTAAGTTACAGATGGAAAACTGTTATCAGTTCAGATCCAGGACAGGGATTTAGCATTTAATCCTCAGGCTTGCAACACACTTCACTAGGACTTCAGGCAAACCAAATTATTTCTTCCCCTTCTCTACTTCTGCCTCTATTAGTGCTTTTTACATAGAAATCTCACCAAACCTCTCTCAGCTTTGGTCTACCTAGTGCAATACATACAGGGACTCAGTTTCTGCCTGGGGCTGTTTTCATTCATCTGGAGCAGAACTGAAAGAAACAGGAGCATTTTGGCTGCCAAGACACATTGCAACTCCTTATAACAAACACCAGAAGCTGCAGGGGAAATCCTTTGATTCATTCTCTAAACCACAAAAGCTGCTTGGCAGAAATGTGTCACACTACACAGTGGGGAGGTCAGAGCAGTGTCTGAGAGATTGGCTCCACGTCCATGAACACTCCAAGAGGAGGACATGTCCCTATCTTTCCAAAGTCCTCACTTTCTTGAAGGGAGGGATGGCGTCCAGGACCTGTGTAAGTTAAAGAAACCAAAGATGTTTGCATCTTCACATGCTTTGGGAAGCCCACTCAGGCAGGTTGCCCGTTGAATGAAAACCTCTTTACAAACAGAATAGGAAGTTAAAATCACAAAATGGATGGACTAAATGGATAGACTAAATCCACTGCAGCTTTCTGACATTTTAAACCTGTTGCCAGCAGTACAGGAGGAAGTAGAGAAACAGGCACTCATCAGTCACAGTTTCAAGGAGAGCAGATGACTGAGAATTTGGTCACACTGACTTATGCTGAACCCCACTGCTCACTCCCTTTTTCTCTCAGCTACCTCATTTCTGTGTTATTTGTCCAGGTTATTTGTAAGAGCTTCAGAGCACAGTTCAGAACCATCTCATCTCCTCTGCATCTTTTCAGTAGTATAAGAAGGACGAACAATGGCAGAATTTTCTTGGTTTAGGAGTAGCAAATGCAGCGTGAACCTTCTGGCATGTAATGAGCTAAAAACTTCCAGTACGTTAAATTCACGTGGTATTTTGATATCTAAAAACGTAAACCAAGTGGATGTCTCTCAGATTAATACATTATAATATACAGTAATGTTAGGAGACTAAACCAGACAGTCTGCTCTGAAGGAGTGTGATACATAACTGAGGCTGCTGCATAAACCCAGAGCAGTCTTGGCTCTGTAACTAACCACATATGAGCACACACACTGCTTGGACTCACTTTCATCTGCCTATTTGTATTCATTTCCAAATGAGACCTCTTTGGTAAGGCTAGCTCATGATTTTTCTTAAAATCTCAGGGACTGCTTATCATCCTGTCTTATTTCCATTCATTAAAATTAGTGTCTCTAGATAAATAGTTTAGCTCATTCAACTAGCTCAGTAGTTTTATCTATGAGACATCCAACATTGCCAGGAATTTTCCTCTACAGGAAATATCTTATTAGCACAGCAAAGGGAAACCTCAGACACATTCATCCATCTGTTCATCCAGAAGTTCATTCATCTGCAAGTGGGCCAGCAGAAACTGGAGACTGAAGACACACACACATTTTTGGGAAGGAGAATCATCTTTTGGCAGGTGTGGAGGGGGGAGAAGTAGACAAGCACATGCTGGTTTGACTGCAGTACTGACCAGGGGGCCTTTAGTCACACTGCTACATGCAGAGCAAGGGCAGTCTTGGACCTCAGGGAAAGTGAAGGTAAGGGAAAAATTTGTTTCTCAACTGCTTTGTGTTTCAGTATTTCAAAAGCAGAAAGCAGAGAAGCCAAGACATGTTGTGTAATTTTCCTCATTGTATTTGTTTCTACGTGTTTTGGGTTTTTTTTTTTCCTTTGTGCCATTTGAGGTTTTGTGCTTATGAGACCTTGCAGTTTAACCCCATCCACCAACTCAGCTCCACCCAGAGACAAACATCAGACCACTTAGCTCAAAGCATGGTTGCAGTCCCAGGACAGACAGCTCACCTGCCCTACCTACCCCCTTTCTGCAAGACTAGCTAGCTCAGCATTTTGCTACAATAATACTTTTAATGGTCCTAGTCACCAAACAGTGATACCTTTGGTACCATAGCTCTGAAATGCATTTTTCCTTTGTATCTATAAATTCAGAACTGGTAACACCAAGGGACTGAAAGTGGGGCTTCTCTGAACACAAGTTTTTATACTTTTCCCTATTCTGCTAGTCAGTCTAGAAAAGACTCAGCCACAAACTTTGTCCATGGCTGTCACGGTTTAGGGTCAGGGCAGCCCCTTAGACCTAACAGACGCTCTCTGTTAACCCCCCTCCCTCCCCAAAGGG
>JANHGN010000446.1:22783-87527 GCA_024605025.1 Megaceryle maxima | reverse complement strand
CGCGGAACGACTGCTTCGCACACGCGTACCCGCCCGCGCGGCCGCGAGCGGGCCGGGGCCCCGCCGGGCGGCCGCGCACCGGCCGCGGACGTCGGTCCGGCGGCCGAGGGACGGAAAGGCGGAGCCGCTGTAACCTTCGTTTCACCTGGTCTTTTTGGTTCGCGGTAGCCCGGCAAAGTTGGGCTCGAAGGCACACAAAGAGTTACGAGGCGTTTTCCCTTTAAGGACCATCCCTCGCTCTTTCTGATGTTGTGGATTGGTTTTTCGCGCACCGGAGAGGTAGGTACAGAGTCGGGTACTACAGTTTGGGGTTTTTAACCTTTGTTAACTACATTGCAGAGGAGACTGCATTTCTGGAGCGGGTTTGATTATTTGCACAGCTAATCCCCGTTGGAATGGCCGGAGATAATCATTGGGGGCAGCGAGGTAGGAGTGTTTAGGCTGCTGGAAGTGAAAATGGGCAGCTAATGGGATTTAGAGCCTCTCCTCATTCATCCTCCTTGCTTCGGGAGGAGCTTTTGAATTCTAACTGCATCTTTACCTCCCGACTTAAAAGAAACGGCCTTTGAGCCGCCTTGCCACGTGACGTTGCGCCGCTCGACTGACGTCGGTGTAGGAATCGGGCCGGGCGGGGCGGTGATGGCACCGTTCGCTGGCTCGTGGAAACGAGGGATTCCCCAGAGGAGTCGGTGCCGTCGCGTTCGGTTTGCGGCGCTGGGGTAGCCCCGGAGCGGCAGCGGGACGGGCTGCTGGGGGAACAGGCCCGAAAGCTCCCGAGACGCAGAAATCGTCCAGCGGGACTGCTGCCAGAGAATAGAGTGTGCGCTGAGAGACAGCACCTCTGTACCTGTGCATCTTCTTAGGTGGAAAGGGGTAATGGTTTGGTTCTCAAAAGGCGGATGGAATTGGTGGGGGTTTAATAACCGGTGTTCGCCTTCTGTTGGAAACACTGCTTCCCGAAAAAAGAAATTCTGCCTCGACTCGGTACGTTTAGTACCAGTGTGATGGTACAAATCCGTCTTTAAAAGTTTTCAAAGAAGAAAATTTAAAGTTCCTTTGGGGTCTATGTTCTTACAATTACTTCTGTTTGTATGTTAGTGATGTCAGCTGGACCTCAGTCAAGCGTACATGTAAATGTTTTTCAAGGCTGAGATGCATCTTGCGATTATGCATCTCCTTTATTTCTCGATTCTCTCGAATTAAGCTATAAATAAATGCATGCCAGAAATAGTGTAATTTTCATTAAAACATCATATTTGAGTAACGTGTCTGTCGCGGGGGCCACTAGAAAGTGTCTAAGGAAGAATATGGAGATAGGACATCACAGAGAATCATGGAGGGGTTGTGTTGGAAGGGACCTTAAAGATCCTCTATTTGACCCCTTAATACCTTGAATGCAGCCATCTGTGGCTTTAGCACTTTCTGAATCAGAAGCATAGTCTTATTTTTAACCATCCTCAGTAGATTTTTTTATTCCACAGATTTGCCCAATCTTCTTTAAGTCCACAAAGGCTTTTGGCATCTATAGTGTACTGCAGGAAGAAGTCCTTGCTCCATGCAACTTGTCTGTGTGAAATGTGGGTTATTTTGGGTTTTTTTAAAGTTTCCTATCTGTGTTGGTTTATGTTCTTCTCATTTTGGTGGAAACAAAAAACAGTTGCTTTCTAGTCACCTTCTCTCCTGAACTTGTGATTTTATATCCTTCCTCAATCTTGTATTTCCCAAGCTGAAGAATTGTAGTCTGTTTGGTTTGATTTTTTTGCTGTTGTTTTGTTTTGTTTTCACAAGTTGCTATTAATCTGCTTTTTAAAAAAATATTTTTATTATTATTTTTGGAGATGAGGAGACCAGGAGTTACACACAGCATTCAAGACACAAGAGCAGTCAAAATAATAGTTTTCATGTCATTATCATTTTTTTTCCCTTATAATTCCTGTCATTTATTTGTTTTGTGCTTGTTAGGGAAGTGAGAAAGTGATAAACTAAACATTGAATGTAGTTCTGTTGAAAGATGACCAAACATTGACCATTGTTTTCCTAGCCTTAGCTATATAGATCCCAGGATCTGTTTTCTGACTGTTAACCTCTACATCCCTTAGATAGCTTTATAGGTAAGGATAGCAGTGTTTTTCTGTGTTTATGTTATGGTTATTTACACTAAATTTCACCTGCCTGTGCACTTGGGATTGTGAGGCTGGCTGTAGATTCCCTCAGCCAGCTCTATTTTTACTGCCAGCAGTAACTTGGTGTCAACAACATACTTCACCACCTTACTATTTATTTGTTTTCAGATAATTTATCATTCATTAATTAGCTTCTGTGTCCGTTGTATGTCTGTGCAAAAACACCCTGAAGAAATGTATACACAAGTAATTCCACAATGTAATGGGAATGTAGTTCTCTGTTAGAATCTCTCTTGCTTGATAACACTCCTCCTAGCTTATTACTCTGTGATGTAATAATGGACAAATTCAGTAGAAAGAAAACTCGGTTTGAGTAGTTTATCATCTATCATAAATTAGAAGAGCATTAACTAAATTTCTCTTTATGACAGGATGCTTTTTAGAATAAAGAAATAACTTGATAGAGTGGCCTCAACATACAAACAGCCGTCTTCAGTTGCTAACTGGTAAGTTTCTAAATGAAAATTTGGCTATAATACATCAGAATACTGAGTTGTTTTTATTGTCTGTTCTCTGTTCCAAGACGGAGTGAGGAGAAAGAAAAGAGAATGTAACCATGATTCTCTTCACTTAAGGCAGTATTGGCCTCTTCTTTGGCCTGTTTCTCTTCTTTGACACACACATCCAAAACATGTCTAAATCTTACCACATCCACTTGAATATTTCTAAGTTTTAATCATTTCCTTCTATTTGCGCTGCCCTTTTATTTTTTTTTTTTTATTATTTTTTTTTTAATTTAATTTTTATTTGTCAATGCCCTGGCTGTTGTGGGTTCTGTAATCTTGGTTTGCACAGGGAGCAGCTCTGTTCAAAATAGCTGTGGTTTTCACCTCAAACTACCTTTGTCATCTCCTGTTCTTCAAACACATCAGATAGAAACATTTGATTATTGATTCCTAATTTGGACAACTTTTGCATCCAATTTAATAACTTTGGACACAGTTTTCCAGCTCTTTGCTTCAGAAAACCCTTTTGTGCTTTTTCTGTATCAGCACAGAAAGGTTAAATTCTGAGAAGTCCTCTTTAAAGTTTCCCTTCAAGCCTTAAATACTATATTCATCAAAGTAATAATTAGATCTAAATATTACTGCAAGTAATTGCACCCTGACTGTAGTCCTTGCCCTTTTCACGTGGGGAAAGAGATTCACAATATGACAGTTATCTTGGAAATTTCCCAGGGTAGTATTTAAGGAAATCATGAGACACGTCGGCACTTTCTAGGTTCTCCTTTTTGTGTATTTCTTTGGCAAAATCATCTTGGATACAGTTGACAGCTTTCTCAAAGACTGAACTTTATCTTGGCCAAAATGCATCTGTTCTATTTTTAATAATAGACTCAGCTGTAATCAAGTTCTTTAAACAAGGTATCCTTTGAAATTGGAAACAAAAGAAATTTAAACCAGCTCCATGGCTTAAATAGCTTGGCTTTCTAATTATAATCTGGGATCATTTGCGCAGAAATTCTTGCGTATGACTGAAGAATGGGTAAATTGATGCTTTGTTCAGGGAATGATATTCTATTACCTGACTACTGGTGTAGTGTAGAGTGTATGTGGAAAAAAAAATAATGTAGGAACAGAGGATATATCTTGTGTAGGACCTCTGAGTTAGTAAGTTATTGCATTCGCTGCTTTCCTTTCATTCATATCCACAAGGAAGTTGATGTCTAAATACTGTGGGGTTGATTATTTTTCTTTGAATATTACAGTTTGAGAAATTGACATAAAGTCTGTTAAGAGGCAGTAACTGTTGTGTACCTCAACTTTGTTACCTGTTCTACATCAGATGCCTGAAAAAGTAAAGAAATTGCATTATTACAGCCATAATCAGCCAAAAAAACCCCAAGAAATGAAAGAAATATTACACCTCCAGAAAACCCATACAAGTGTGGTTCCCTTAGGGAAATCAAAAGTCATAATCAGACTTGAATGTTTGGAGAAACACCAGTGTTAACGTGTTATCTTTCAAAGTTTGTATCATGGCAAACACTGGCTGCTCAGTTTGGTAAACTGTAGAACTATGCACTGCAGCTGGCAACTAGAGCTGCGTGGATGAGCTCATCTTTATCTGGGTGCAATGTGCTAGCCTTTAAAAGCAGGCTATGGTATCAACTGCTGAGATGTTCGTATGCCTTCGGTGCTGAAGGCCTAGAGAGAGCTGTGGTGGTACACAGGCAACGAGACATAATGGAAACAAGCAACTAATAGGAAGTGCTGTTTAAAAACCAGCAAAGCACAGGTAAAAGAGGCTTCTTGTGCAAGTGTATTCGCTATGCATGATGTCAGTGTGCTTGCAGTAAGGTGTTGTTAATGTATTTGTTGTGTCTAAGGATGGGAAAGTGTAATCCAGTTGCATTCCATGTTAAGCAAAGCAGTCAGCTTCAAAGCTAAGTCACCACATTTTCATCTTCACTGTGTGGGAGCAAAGACCAAGTTACTGCAAATTACATCTTTTAGCTTAATTTGTCAAAAACAGGCACATGGCCAAGAAAACTGGAAAGGAGTAGTGGAAAAAGTTGTTCCTTGTATGATAAGATGTCTCTCGTGGATAATGCACTTCTCATTTTAAGAAGTGTGGGTGATAGCACTAGAAGGATGGATATGCCACGATATGCTGTTGTTAGATGAAATTTCCCATTTCTGGTGAAGGAAAATACTGGTGTGATGATCCAAGTTGTAGCTCAGCACTGACAAACTTTGAGGAACAATCAGTGAGTAGCAGAAATACTGTAGCAATCTCGTAAAACACTAACTCTTTAGAAACTAGAAGGATGCAACTCTTGATCTGGCCTCTGAAAATAAAACAGAAAATAGATTGCTTTCTTTATATGTAGCATCTCTCTATAAAAAAGTTTACTTTATGCTGACTCATGTTTTATTACAAAATCTACACCTTCAGTGAATTAGCATTAAACTTCAGAATGCATACTAATATTTCAATGGCAATTCAGTCCTCTACTTGCTGACTGAAATTCCCGTCTTGAATTGAAATACAAGGCATCTTGTGGACTGCTCATTAATAGTACTAAAGATGAAAACTAACCAGGGATCTGCTCTGGTTTTTCAGAGAAGTCTGGCTTAACAGATGAGCATCAGATACATAAATATACTCTGAAAAAGATCAAAATCAGTCCTGGTCAGGTCATTTATTGGGAGGAAGGGGTGTTTGTGGGGGAGAAGTGAGCTGAATCATTCAGTCAGCTTCTCTCATTTCCACATATTTCAGCTACTTATTTTATTGACCCTAAATCATTAAGACAGGTCCTTGTTAATTAACATTCATTTAAATTCTGTTGAATTGCTGAAATCACATTATATTGTCAGCAGGCATAAAACAACCCAGTAAAGAAATTGAACCGAGTTAGACCTCACCAGGCCTGGCCGCGTTTCAGCGTATGCTTGAGCATAATCTCAACTATTTTGTTTGGCTGCGTTGTTCCATTCAGTTACACGTACAAAACCCTGTATAGGCCTTATGTTCTCAGAAGTTCATCACGCTTAATGCTTCCTTATGGCAAGTATTGTAAAAGCTTGGACCTAGAAGAAAGTAGTATTAACATATTCACTATTTGTCTTGTTGATAATTAAATAAAACTGAAACCTTTGACTTGAAGTATCAGGCTGCAGATGTCTGAATAATAGTGCCTTTGCAGAATAAATGTGGAAATATGTAGAATATCTTACCTCTTGAATAAAACAATTTTTTGAAAAAAATCTGGCATATTAAGCATTCAGCTATTCAAACTATTATATATCATTATCTTGAATTCTACAATATTTGGAGGTTAATTTGGTTTTAGCATTCAAGGTAATAATGATCTAACAAGACAGTGTACGTAAGCAAATGGCCAGAAGAAAACATGGAAATGTAACTTTCCCACACAGGCACAAAAGGAGAAATGGAACAGAATCCTCTAATGGTGGCTTAGTAACTATTTCTGCTAGAGATTCAACATGAGATTTAAAAAAGAGCAAAGTTCTGCACATGAGCTAATTATCTCATTACTGTGGAAGTATTTTGTCATTCTAACCACAGAAGAAATTCATTTGGGTAAAAGAGCAGACAGGAATAAAGTGTGGTAAGGGACAGAAATTGTCTGGTTTTAAAATGATAAATTTATGTATTTTATGTCTGTCCTAATTTATGTATTTTATGTCTGTCCTCTAACACCTAACGACAACACCAGCATTTCTTAGGTTGGTTTTATTTTTATTAATTGTTAAGACCAAATTGTTCATCATACATAAGCTGAGCCTTCTGTGTTGTCCAGGAAGTCATGACATGCAGTGGAAGCGTTCTAATTTCAAACAAATTTTCTCAGTAATTTTTCCTATTTAAGTCTGCTTATTTAGTTAAAAGTTTCTTTTCTTCCTCTTGTAACGCAAGAGGACTATTTGGCATTCACAGCCAATACTGCAGTTATTTACTGCAACAATTGCAGGTATCTGTCAGCCTGCTTTTGGCATCTCTGCTGACCAAAAGCAGTGCCCATCACCTGCTTTGGGCTTAAGACAACTCAGAGCTCAAATTTGCCCCAGCAAAAACTGCACACCAACTAAAGCCTTGAGGTGGTTTTGTAACTCTGATGGGTTTATTGCTTTTGTCTCCTCTCCGTGGTTATTTGCAAACAGTGAGGGATTGTATTTAGCTGTCAAAGGCAAACAAAGCAGACAGCAGCTTCACAAGATCAAGTAACAGATAAGTGGCTCGACCTTGGCTATTTTAGTGCTGAAAACTAGCGCTTATTACTTTTAGGCATGATGTAACAGCAAGAGGAGGCAGAACAGTTGGGTGGGAAAATGTATTTAAATATTTCCAGGATGCTCTTTTTTGCCAGGTGATATTCTTTGTAAGTAGAATCTTTTAGAAAATACTGCTAATCTCTGTGGAGTTTACCCAAAGAGCAAAGACTAGTCCATCATAACAAACCTCTCTCCCCTGTTGTTAATAACACGTCTGAATTGACCGTGTAAGCAAAACTGAGGGTATGCTATGGAAATTTCACAAATTCCAAATCTCGATGATGCAAGTGTATTAACTTGAGTTGATTGATTTTATGTGCTTATTTATAGCTAAAATGTGTCCAGCATACTGGAGCACAAAGTAATGATGGAGAAACAACCAGCCGTGTGCACCAGTTGGATCTTTCTCGTAGCGAAAAAACGATAACCGACCCACAATAACAAAAGCAACACGTTTAGAAGGGTTCTTTCATTGCTTTGGCATTTTTAAGTTTGAATTAACAACAACCTGGGAGGAAAGGACCTTGGAAGAGAGTGAACTGGACACAGCAGTAGGTTTTGCCAATTGAGTAACAGAGCTGATCAATGAAACCCAAAAGTTTACATTATATCTTTGCACTTACACTCAATTAGTAGTAACTGGGTAGCAATGACTAATGCTTAATATAACAAACTCAAACACTGTATCAGTGAAGAACTGCCTTTAAAATTGTATCGTTAAGTGATTCTTAATTATCATGTACTTGCAATATCATTTATATCATTCCATAATGATTTCTGTTGTGGTTGTTTAAATTATGTGAGAGTTTATGGAAGCATCAAAAAAAAATCTTGAGGGTTTTTGAGACCTGAAAATCGGCCTGGCTCAACCTTGATGGAATTTAATTACACGTGGAAAAAATGTTCTATCAATTGCAAGTTGCATGAAATGCATGTTTCTTTTCCTAACTATTGGCATACCACTGACCGTGATCCAAGTTACAAAGATTTTTTATTTACTTATCATTCAAATAATATTTTTCAAGAGGAACAGATATGGCATAATACATTTCACTGATAGAGTGTTCACTAGCACTGACCTACAACAAACCGCAGTGCTATGTTTACTCCATTACTTGTATTGCTATATTAAAAAATATCTTCTTTACTAGAATTAGAATGTTTATTAAATGTGACTATAATGCCAATGTGTTGCTAGAGAAAACAGCACAGTGAACAAACAGTGCAATTAGTAAATGAAGTGAACATGTACCTGTATTACCCTTTATTACTGTTTACTTACTTGCTGATTTGTAAAATTTGCTGATTTGTAATCTGTTTCTCTCTGACCACTGCTAATTACAAAGACTCTAAAATTCCTAATAATTACTGCTTAGTACCAGTGTTGTGTCTGATAAAGATTTGAAAGTTTCCGATTTCCGGTCACTTTGGTTTTTAGTACTTAATTATAGTCAGGCTTTGCAAGGTAGCATCTTCCTAAAGGTAGGTCTCCTAGATGCGTGCAACCTTTGGGATCTAAAACATGACACACTGTTCTCATTACCTGATGTATAAAAATTACAAGAAAGCTATGTACCCTGGGGTTAGCCAAGTACCACAGAAGCTGGCTGACGTACTTTAACTGAAGTTGCTTACATCATGTATTCAAATTACTGCTGTTAATTCTGAGGCACTTTTGTATTAAAAAGTGAACGTCAAGTAGTATTGTTAAAGGGTGGATTTAAACAAGATTTTATTTTCTTTGGTTTTGGCCTTCACTGCTTACCGTGAATTTACTTGAATAGCCCTATTGTTAAAATACTACTTACTTGGCTTGTTTGCTTTCTTTAATGCTGGAAGTGAGGAATCTATCCTTTACATATAAATCTAGTTTTGCTTTTATTTATTAACATGTCCCCTTCCTATGGTTAATGTGTTTTTCATGCAAGTTTTGAAAGGGGTGGAGGAAAGAAGGAAAACAGCATTCCAGTTTTAAGGAAATGTTTAGTTAAACTTTCAGTGATTTGTGACATATTAGGGGGAAAAAAAAAAACAAACCCAATCATTTTCCAGGCTAAATTTGTATACTTCTTAGTTTAGTAGTTGTTAAAATATGTACATGGAGCAGTTCTGGTGTTAATTGAAATCCTGGGATGTATCCTGTTTAGTTACCTCCCCACACAGAATAGTTCTGTAGCAAATCTAATGATGGAATTAATATATTTCTGAATAGAAAAAGATTGCATTGGAGTAAAATCTGGCATGTAAATGAAAATAACTAAGGAATTTTCTGGTTTTGAGTTGAGAGGCTCGATTCTGTGCACTGCCCAGCAAAATAAAAGAGCCTTAGAAAGAATAGGCAAAAATGCTGCTTTAGTGTGTATATTTATACTGAGGTTTCAGCTAACAATAATCTATAAAAAGGATCATGCTTCTGAGAGGTCTAGCTAAAAGCCTTTGATTTTATAGCTATACAGAAATATATTGACTTGGGACGTAAATGAATGTATAATAGTTTATTTTACTATATGTAGGGTAACAAGATTCCAGGTGCCAGAGCAGTATGCACAAGTACGTATGCTTTCTGTTTGTGTTAATCTGAAACATGGATAAATTATTCCTATAAATGGGCACGATGTAATCTTACTGACAGCAGCAGGAGTGTGCACAAGTATCACCCCCCCGCATACTGTCGGTGTGCCAGTGAGCACAGTTCTCTTTCTACTCTATTGCTCTTAAATGTCTACTAAATCAAAATGATTTCTCATTTCATAACAGTACCTGTGGTGTGTGGAAAGCTGACTCCCAGCTTTAAAAAGTTTTCTTTTTTTTTTTTTTTTAACAGCTGAGAGAGTTTTAGCTCCTGCTGGTATTTTTATTCTACTTTATTTAGGTTCTGCTTTAGGGTTTTTCCCCTTTCTTTGATAGCCCATATTCCTGGGCAGCTTTGTCTTTTTGGCCACTGAGTTCACAGTAGCTTCAAGAGTATCAGTTAGTATTTGTGGGTTCTTCAGGACCAAGTAGAAATAACTTATCCCATGAACACAACTAGAGAATTGCTTTTGAACATCTTGTTTTAGTTGGGATGGGATCCAAGACAAAAATCCATGCCTGGGACCCTCTGACTCATGAGAAAGACCGTAGCAGCAGGTCAGCTCGTGATCATCGTGGCAACTGAAGAAGCTCGTGAGACCTGCAGTTTCACATTGCCTGTTTTCTAGAGAGCCCTAACACTATTATCACTATTGTCATATTATCAGCTTCTTAAGGAAAAGCTCTCCCTGTGGTGTAGATCTTCACCTCCCCTCAGTGCTTTTAAGTACATTCCAAGGCAAATTTTCTAAAAGCTCCTGAGTTACTTGTGCTCCCTAAAAGACTGGACTCTTTAGCCTTACTTCAGTTCCACATTTGGAACTACCTTGTGTGCTTCTCAGACTATATTCACAAGATCTTTGACCATCTGGTGACCTTTATCAGATTACTGCCCAAAGATTTTTGCCAAAAGTTTGACACTCCAATTATTGAGGGTCATATGTCATCTAGAACAATCCTGCAAGCCTCACTTGACACAGGAGGGACAGTGGGCTGTGCTTTCCCCTCCTCCTCATTTCTGTGTTTCCAGGGAAAATAAAAAGAGAGATTCTTCAGCATCCATTCCCAAGGAGCTTTACAAACCACAGAGGAGTGTGAACTGGAATATTGTACCAGAAGCAAGCAGAAGTAGGAGGAAGTAACTTACTCTTCTACTGGTTATTTAGTAAAGTTTCACCCTTTTTCAAAGTGTAGGTTTTTTGTGGCCGAGTCTGAGCAACATTATTATTATTAGAACGTTCTTCTAATTATTCATTCTTCTAGGCCTTTGTAACAGATGATTGCTTTCTTGGCTGGAAGTTGTCCTTGGGTGACTTGAGATTGGAAGGAGGTATGCTGTCCTCCCCAGAAGTATCAAGTGTCAGATGTTTCTGCTAGCAGTCTGCCTGGGTTCTTGAATGAGCTGGAAAACAGATTAGGTCATTTCAAGCATCCATATCACAAACAGGAAGCCCATGACAATGTTCTGGAGAGTTTTCTACAAGAATGTGGTTAGCCAAGACCTATTCTTCCCATGGACGTCAGTAGGAAATACCATCCTTTTTACTCCAGTGTCTTCCCGACCCTTTTGTAATCGGCCGTTAAAGGGGACAGATGCATTCATGTCGACCATGCATGTTTTCTGATCTTCAGAGTAGATTTGAAAGATAAAAAGGGGTCATGATGAACTTTCTGATAGCTAATGATGAACATTAGACAGATCTGACATAATTTCAACTTTTCCATTGAACTTCTCTGTTCAACTTCATTATCAAAGTCCCTTTTTATTTTTTTTTTAGATTCACAGAGAAATTTTTTTCCCTTCAGAGAAATACCCTACTTAATAGAACACAAATAAAAGGCAAATTTATTTGACCAAGTAGACTTAGTTTGCTATGTGATCCACAGAAAAGCCATTTCTCTTTTCCTTAGCCATACTGTCTGCGATTCTGCTCTATTTTCTGGATGGTGCTGGGTTTCTCTGTCAGCTCAATCTATGTGACTGCTGTTTCAGTACTGCACTTCCAGGCTGGTGGCTTCTTTGGTTTCGCTGATAATAACAATAACTGTATCTCGAAGGGTTTGTTAGTTTTTTTTTTTTCCTCCCTTAAGTACTCATTTTCAAGAAGGATCTGAACATCATAGTTGTTTCCTCTGTTTCTGAACACTTTTTGAGCAGTCAGAAATGGTCAAAAGCTTTGAAGTGCTTCTGAATGTTTATCAAGGGTCCTTCATAACTTATGCTAAGCTTGGAAAGAGGTATGATATGAAATTTGGAAAGACAGACACATGCCTACCAGTTTCAATAAAGCAGAAATACACTATATTTTATATACTTCCTTAATTTGATTTAGATTTTACAATACTGACTACATGTTCACAGGTCCACATATTCATGTCTTCAAAGTCTAAGTAAAACTGTGGCTATATAGAAATCGGTGAAAAACAAAATCATTGATAATGATTTAAGAATTGTAACTCAGAAACCTGATTTTAAAACTCAGGTTGGATATATTCTGAAGAAATGTTTAATGAGTCTGATTTGCATTAGAAACACATATTGATCTCACTTCAGTAGAAAGCTGTGTTATGAATGGACAAGCCATACACTTGGGTGAAGATTGGTAATTATTGATAAAGAGGCAGTATCAGGACGTACTTCAAATTATATTGTGTAACTGGTGTTTTGATAAAATAAAAAAAAAAACAACTGTAATGTTTTGCTTTAGTGGTAAGAAGACTATTTTTTTCTGAAACTAATTGAAATAACCTGTACTGAGTATTAGATAAAGCTAAAAGTGAGAATACAGTATTTGATAAAAGGGGCATTCTGTTTGCGAGTACCTGATTTTATAACGTTCACTGATGTGATTGTGCACATTATCAAAACGTAATGCAAATCCATTTATATTCACTGCTCACTGTGAAACACGGAGGTACCCTGGGCTTTCTGGTAATTATGTTGTCTGAACGTGGTTCAAGTTGCATAGCAAAAACCTGATCACCTCTATCACTGGTCACTTTTCAAAATTCTAAGGTATGTGTTCAATTTCCAACGTGGAAAATACCTTCCTTACACAGTTGAAAGGGTGGGTCTATACAAATGCAAAGATCATCTTGTGGTTTCATGCTCTGTCCATTTTTTTTCATTTCCTTATTCCAAGTATGAAGTTTTCCATTTGGCAACGCTTTTTGTCTGAAGAATTATTATTCCTCTTCATTTAATGATGTGATAAACACACCTTTAAAATACTTTGGTGCCACATAATCTGTTGTGAATAAGACATCTGTAGTCACAAATCCGTTTGATATATGCTTCTTAAAATCAAAACCAGATGGACAGATGTGTTGACCATATAGTGATACGCTAATAACTGCTGCAGAGATTTTTAGGTACTCACTAGCTAGTTTCAAGGCAGGGTTATATCGAGGCAGTCTGGAATTAATTTAGAGCCCTTCAGGCCCATCACTGAATCCTTACATGGACCGGGCTTAGAAGCCAAGGGTTGCGCCAGATATTCTGGATTTAGAATTATCCTTATGTCCATGGAATCTGTTCATAATTTGAGCATGTATGATGCACTCTCTGAGCTCAGTGATCTGTCAGAACGATTGCAGACAATGGACATTACGCTGCCAGGAGCTCTGTCACATTTGTCAGGACAGGCTTAGATTTGTGCTTGCATTGTTGTTAGTTTAGGAATACAGAGTGCCAAATAAAAATTGTACTGTGAAAGCATGGATATGCATGACAGCAAAGCTCTTCAAATCCACGTATCAAAATTAGGAGCTTGGCAAAGAGCAAACAAAACTGGCTGATGACAGCGAGACTTTTTAAGACTAAAGCCTACGCAAACATCTATTTTTTTCCTGCTTATTAATTCTGTGTTGCAGTCTTTCCTAATCAAAAACTGAATCCATGCTAAGAATGGGCTGAATCACTTTTTGAAAAGTGTGGTCCACAAATACCAGAATCATTGCATGAATAGTAATGGGCTATTACAGTAAGTTTAGCACTCCCATAAAAGCTGAAAATGCCTGTAAAGAGAAGTGTCACAGAATGTCTAGCCAAGAATAGCAAGTCTTTCCTAGGGTCTTCTCTCTCTCTCTTTGCTTTTTTGTTGTTTTTTGAGTTTGTGTGTTGTTTTTGTTTTTGTTTTTGTTTTTTTTAAGAGTATTTGGTTTAATAGCCTCTGGCAAATTTATTTCTGTATGTGAATATATTTCCATTTTTCCAGCAGAACATTTTGGCACTAATACACGTGGCAAAAACATTGTGAACATTTTATTGGGTGATCTATGTGTAAGTAGCCATTGTAAAATATTGATGGAATGTAAATGCGTAACTAAGAAGATAATACCTTGTCTTGCCATTAATTTCATGTGACAATAATGTCTGGTGTAAGGAAATGGGATCCATTAGTGGTCTTGTGGATTACAAAGGCTTTATTTCTGTATCACTCTATCTGTTACTTCCAGTCTGTGCTGACAATTAAATTTAAGTCTTTCATAGGTAGAAATTTTGACAAATTTAATCACTAAAATACCTGATACGGTATTCATTTGAGAACTCTTGCATCATCCATAAATTTCTGTCTCAAAATGTTATTTACACACTGCTGAATGTTTGATGATGCTTTACTTTTGATTCAGATATACTCAAGTCAAAAATAATTCCAACAATATGAACCAACAGTAGCATTTAACATATTTGAAAGAGGTTATGCAACTATATGCACACTGAATAATTCTGTTATCCGCAGAAACTTCAAATAACTACCATTCTTTTTCATTGAAATAAAAAGCTTGACAGATTTTTCACAAAACTCTGGTAATATATTTCATAGTACTCCCATAGATTATGATAATAGTTCTTCAGTTTCCCTTTGATGACTCAAACAATACCATTTAAATCATAACTTCCAGGCTAGCAAACAATTTACAGCTCAAAAAATATTTTTCTTGCACAAATAATGTACATTATAGGGAAACCCTTCCCCACTCAGGACAAAGAAATAAATTACAGGTCCAAGAAATAACTAACAATAATATCCACGTGGATTTATCTCTAAAATATGTTTTTGTTTTATTGAAATAATAACTTGCAAATAAAAACGATTTCCATGATCAGGATGTGCTACAATAGCTCTACTGTGTTAAACCTTGTGCCCCTTGTTTGTTCCTGGACTGGACAGAAAGAGCCAGACTCTTTTCTGCAGGTCTTTTTCCACAGGGATTATTTTATCCTGCTTTCAGCATTGCCTGGCCTTTCCCAGCCAGCACTAATGATCAAACAAGGTTAGTTGCCCTGAAGGCCTCGCCTGAATAGGGCAGATTATGTCAGTTCACCATTATGGATTTTACAAAATTAAGAATAGACTTTAAAATTGTATGTAGTTAATATTTTTCATGATAAAATATTCCAGGGTTTTAAATTTGTCAGTAGTTTGAAAAAAAAAAAAAAAAGTTAAAAAGAGCCTTTGGGAACATGAATGTAAAGGTGTCTTAGAGAAAGAAATGTCTGCACCTCTACTGAGAACTTGCAAAAGAATAGGAAAGGAATTTAGCATCATTTATAGACAAGATGTTTTTTTCTATTTACAGTACTAAATACAAAACTATAGGATTGTTTTCCTTTGTAAGCACTTCTGAGATGAAATGATTCCAAAGACAAGTACATAATATTTATAGCAGCCATCAAATTCTTGCCCTCAATCTTAACCTAGTTGATGAAAATGTCATCAAATATGACCAATGTCATACAGGAATGCTTATAATTAAGTAATCATTTCACCTTACAAAGTATCTATTAATGAAGTTAATTTATTACTTGCATTAATCCACATAGGGACTGTTGACACTGTCAGGACAGTAAGATAGTTCTCAAAAAAACCGCAGCCAAAATGTTCTGTCCTGCATGTATTATGACAATATTCACTTGAAGTAATCTTATTCTCATGAAACCAACCCGTGTACGTAAAGCTGAAATGTATGCATGTGTCTAAGTCTCAAATAAGGGTGTTGGGGCTATTACTTAAACATAGCTTTATTTTGGAGATTAAGATCCAGGTTTGTGGCGTTAAAATCAAAAGACACAAATCAATGACTTGAGAAGTGTAAAAGGCACTTAATGTGAAGTGATTATCAACCGTGGTGACTTGAGACTGAAGTAAGTGTAAATGTAGTCCAACTAAATACAACATATCAAAGTGAAGGGTGTTTGGAAACAAAATGTGATTGCCATTTCTGCCCTCCAGTGTTGCTAGATTACAGTGGACAAGAAACAATTTTTTGGGTTGGGCTGGTTGCTTGTGGTTTTTTTCCTTTTGATAGAAGAAGGAAGAACACCACTGTTTTAAGGTATCTCTTCTATAGTTCATTCTCACAATCATCAGTTTTAAGAGAGTCTTGCGCTCTCTTGTGTTGTGAGTAACCACTGGGCCATCTGACTGGAGTGGCTCTGTGATGTCCCTGGGACTGGTCCTTCCACTTCTCGAAGGGGATGCAGATGCTGCCTTCATTCAGTCTGTCTCTGGTGCAACAGAGTTTTCTTTCTTCTTCCTTTGCACTCTGCTGTGCTTAGGTAGCACAAAGCAGCAGTCCCTGGGAATGTGACCACTGAGCCCAGTGGAGCCAGTCTTCTACAAAACACCCTCCTTGCAGCTCCAACAGTATAGCACACAGCAACCCAGTGGTTAACGCAGACTGGTGGGCAGTGGTATCCCAAAAGGGAACTTGGTGGAATGTTGTTTCCCCATGTGAATCAGCAGAAGAGGTGTAATGGCCTTGCCATTTAGTTCCTGTGTATTAATCTCTGCAGAGCAATGCCTGTCATCACTCGATGTCAGATGCTGTTTATAACTACACTGGAAACATAACATAGAACAAAATAGTATCATTAATTTCTCTTGAGACTGTGTACGCACGGTTTAGGTTGGCTATTTTTTCACTGCTGCACTTGGGTCCAACACTGTGGGAGCAGTATTGTGAGATGGCTTGAAAAGTTGTTTTGTCCATGACTTTGTCCAGTGGCTCTCTCCATACAAGACCAAACACCACGATGTGTCCAGGTGCAGAGGTTTTCATGGCACAGGTATGATATGTCTCAGGAGGTACCGCCTCATCTTTGCTTGAACCTGCTGCTTTCAATGCCACCCAATGCCAGTGCTGGAGGACAGAGAGAAGCACCGTCTCTAGTCAGCATCTCCGTGCCAGCTGTGACTTGATGAGCGTTCAGCACCTTTCTTCATTTATCTGCTATTTCGACTGAAGACTTCTACTCTGTACTGTCATGCCTTACACAAAGCTGTTCCATAATTTGAGTAATTCTTTCCACTTTACACAGTGCCTTGAATGCTGCCACGTTGTTTTAAGGTTGGAAACAGGAATCACAGCCAGCATTCTGAACGGTGTCAGGTGCACTATGGACTTACACAGTGGCATAGTAACGCTTTGTTTTGTTCTCCTTCCTCATGATTCCTAACATTTAATTTGGCTGTTACTGAGCACTGAGCATGTTTTCGTAGAGCTATCAATTGTATATTAATTTCTCAGAAGTGATCTTGATTATCAGATTGCCAACTGTGAAAGTGAGAAAATACTGTTTTCTCCTAACAGGTGTTAGATTGTTGAAATGTGAGGGTAGGTTGTTTTACTTTTCAGTCCTGTAGTCTTTATATTGCGTTCTTGATGTAATATGTTGATTGCTGCTTGTCATTCACTTTTTTTCTCTACAATTAAATCTGTATTTCTTTAATCCTCTTTTTCCCATTAATTCAAACCTTCTATAGAAGTATACAAGAATATCTTAGTACTGGTGCTAGGACTGTTACCAAAGAAAGCAGTGGATGCATGTTCCTATAGCTTTTTGTGGTATAAAATTAATGCCTATGATACACATAATTGGGATCATTTTGCAGATATTTAAGAGTGGCTCATATACAGCAAATGGAAAAAGCAGCATGCAGTTGTGTCCCGTGTTGCTTCTTCAATGTGTCTTACAACATAGCGGGGGGAAACAGCAGTTTAACCATCTTGGTCACTCAGCACTGTTATTTCTGCTGTGTCTATCAGCTGTGTCCGTGTTAACGTAGCCTTTTGTCATGTGGATTTTTGTCTCCTATGAAGCTGTCTAAAACTGTCAGATCATTTCGTGCAGGCCACTGTACCACCATTAAATGTAGCAAGGGTAACATTTTCTCAGGTGCAGACGTCAACGTAATGCTTATGCATCATGTAAATTCTTGTGAAACTCATTTAAGACCTTCATTCAAATTCTCTAAAAACTTTGGGTGTCTGACAAAGCACTGACTTCACTGCTCTCAGTGACTGCCGTACTTCTGTAAAATGCTTCCTTCCTGAATTGATGCCTTTGTTATCTGAAAAAGAGCTATTTGATTTTTTTACCTTTTTCACTCCTTTCTCTTTGTATTTAAATATTATACTCTCTTTTCAAATATGTCAGCAGAGAGTACGTCTGGGGCTTGTTAACACCAACACATGTATCAGAAATACGGTACAAACCTGCTGACTTCAGCCCTGGCCTTACTGAGCCTTTAGGGCAAGCAGGAGCTCTCGGGGGAAGCGAATGACTTCCTTCCACGGTAAGCGTTTCCCGTTCCAGAGGCGATTCCTGCCGCTGCCCTGGGAATACGGTACCAGCTGTGCTGCTGGGAGCACCACAGAGAGCAGAGCTCCATTCCATGCCACCCCTTCTCCTGCCACGTGACCTGAAGCAGTTTGCTTAAATTTTTAATAGCCAGACAGCTGGTTAGTTTGGTTTGGAGTATATTTTTCTCCTTGTAATAAAGGAAAAAATATTACTCAGGAAAATACTTTTTTATTTAACAAACCTATACAATGCAGCTTCCAGAAGTCCTTCATTTATACGGCTTCCACCAATTTTCTGTGTCAAGTTTTACAAATCCAGCCTTAGTATCACCAGAATTGTGCCTCCTAACAGCGCTTGCTGTATGTAAGCAGAGCGGTGGAGAGCCTTGGCATAGCTGAGCGTTCCATCAAAGCAAACGCTACTGCCGGGAGAGAGGAAATACCTGTCTATTGTTCTGCTACTGCCCTGCGGCGAGTCTCTCATTGCTGTAGGGAGTTACTCCAGAACAGCGCTAGAGCAGAGGCTAGGGGAATACTTACTCAAAGTTCAGTGAAACTTGAAGGCCGTTCAGCTCGCTTAATAAAGCGTTTATATGTCCCGTTTTAGTGCCACACCGAACAGCCTTGAAGAAAGGAAGTTATTTGGGATCAAATTAATTTTTATTAATCAGAAAGTTTAAAAATAACAAAACAAGGTAGATAATTAAAATGTTTACATTTTTCTTCTCTTTTTTTTTTTTTTTTTTTTTTTTTTTTTTTTTTCCCCCCCCCGGACAACACTGGAGCTCCCTCCAGGAATGAAAATTCTCCAGTGGTAAGAGAAATGCATCATTGGTCCTGCCATAATCCACCGGTGATAGAATACTGCTCTGACCTTAATGACTGACTTCAACAGCTGGAAACTTGTTTAAAAAAAATAAAATGTATGAATACATATCGATTGATTTCTCTCTTGTCTTAGTGCTTGAGTCGTGTAATATTGCAGAGGAGGTCTCACAGTATTTTTAACTCGCTTTTCAGTTACAGCTATATAAAAATACTGTATGGTGTCCAAAATAAGAACTCCAGTAAGCAATTAATTTTTGCTAAGCTCTTGTAGTTTGAGAGCAAAAAGAGCCATTTAAAAATCTACTCACATCTTAGCTGTAATTAAGATAGTAATATTTTTCTTATACAATACATAATTGTGCTTCTTATTTAGCTTTATACAATATCAGAGACTTCCTGTGCCCTTTTTTTCCAAAGCAGAAATGTAAGAGGATTTCCAGTCTGCTACATCTGATTAGCAGTGCCTGTTGTTTTACTACTACCAAACTGCCTTCATTCGTTTGGTCGTTGTTTTTGTTTTGTTTGTTTGTTTTTTTTAACCCTGTACTGCTTAAGCTTGTAAGCTTCATTAGCCGGGACACCGTATGAAAACTCCACTTTGGCGTGGGGCAGCACAGCACTTCATCCACCTCATGCTGGCGATAAAAGGGCAGCAACTGGGATACAGCTGAGAAACCTTCTTCTAGTGGTTTTAGACCAGGCAGCATTGGCCTCCATAGCCTCCTGGAGCAAGAGGCCCCCCTCCTGTGCTCGCCATCCGCACAGGATTGGTGCCACACACAGACAGACACACCACAGATACCCTTTCGACGGCAACGGATTTTGCTTCCCAGCGGGAAAAAAAAAAAAAAACAAAACAACAAATCAGTGAGGGGAAAGAGCAGAAGCCCGGTAGAGATGGCCCTGCGGTACCCTCCCAAGTGTCTCGTCGTGCGCAGTCAGGGCCAAGCGAACGCGCTCTCGCAGCTTTCAGAAGCGCCTTCCGTGGAGCTGGTAGTGGTGGGGGCGGGAGTGGGAGTTTAGTCAATCCCGAAGGCGTAGCCGTGCCCGAGGTTCTCCACAGGTACCCCAGCCGCAGCCAGCGTTTCCGGACGCCCCACGCCACGTTCCGAACAGCGGCTGTGGCCACGGCGGCCGCTCTCACCTCCTCCCGGCCTGTGGAGAGCACAGGCCTTTTCTCCGGGTACGCAGAAAGGCAACGCACAGCCGGGGAGCCTGGCCCTACGCCGGTGGTTTTAAGAAGGCTACCGCTAGCGCCGAGTTTCGCTAAGAAAAACAACCTAACGTCAAAAGCCGCACCGAGGCTTTTCCTCAAGGGACGGGGTTTTTTTTTTGCGTCGCGCACCGGGCCCCGCGGAGACGCCTCGCGCCCTCTGAGACAGAGAAGTTCGGAAGGCGCGGGCCCCTCGGCGCGCCGACCGCCACGGCTTCGCCAGGCGCGCGCCGGCAACGGCAGCAAACGGTCCGCGACGGACGGCGCGCGTCAGTGGCGCGCAGCCCCGTCCCGAAGGGCCCCTGCGTACCGCGCATGCGCCCCAAGGGGCGGGGCGGGGCGAGGCGAGGCGAGGCCACCCCGCGCTCGATCGATGACTCGAGTAGTGACTAGTGCTGCTTGGCCGCTTCTAGCCCAGAGCGATCGCTGCCGGAGCGGTCTCCCCTCGCTGCCGGAGCCAGCGCCGTCGTCGGGGGAAGGAGGATGGTGAGGGGTGGCCGGGCCCTGGCTGTTCGGGACGGGGCACACCCGCGCCCGCTGCCCGCGCTGCGGAGCGAGCGGGGGAAGCGGAGAGGGGCGAGAGGGAGGGAGCGGGGCCGTGAGTAAGCAGTTCCCGGGCCACGCGGGCCCGGGCTCGCCGCAGGCCGGGGACGGGCCTGGGCCTCGCTGCCGGGCGTCCGGGGCTGTCCGGGGAGGGCGGTGGCCGCGCTCCCCTCGGCGGAGCCCAGGCAGGAAGCGGGGAGAGGCAGCAGCGGGGCGCGACCCCCGCGGCCCTATCCGGCGTGACGCTGCAGAGAGGTGGGCGATGGCCGCTCGGCTACCTCTGAACGGGCCGAGCGGGCGGAGCGGCGTCGTTACCCCGGCGAGAGCTTGGCGGGGGCCCTTCCCCGCACCGCAGCGGTACCTGGCGCTGCCGCTTCCCTTCGCTGGCCCGCGCGCTGAGGCCGCCGCTCGTGCGCTGGGACTTAAGCTGGTGCTGCCCGCCCAGCGCCGGCTCTTGCCCCGGCCTGAAAGGAGATTTCACCGGAGAACGATCCCCTGATGCAGGCCTGAGGAGAAATGCTCCGCCTAACAAGCCCTTTAAATAAATCGGCCTGAACTTCTTTCGGGAATGGTCTTTCTGCCTGCTTATTGCCTGTGCTAAGGGGGTTTATCTTGTTCGTTCTAGTTTCGCAACCAGTATGACAATGATGTCACAGTTTGGAGCCCACAGGTAAAAACTGTTTGGTTTTTTGTTTGTTTTTTGTTTTTACTTGCTCTTTGGTTTTTCTTCACCCTTGCAGCAGTGGTATGATAATGGCATGGATTGTATTTGGTTGCCCAAAGCTTACCACAGTCTGCTGCCCTTGTGTTCTGTAGGCTCCTAGAACGCTATGAACACATCTCTAAGCTTCTGGTGTATGAACCTCAATGATGTTTAGGTGGGCCCAGTTACCTCGAAGTACTTAAGGTGGTTGCTTTCTGAATGTACCAGTGAGGTACAAGGGAAATGCTATCTGTCATCACGGGGGGGTAGGTTAGATCATCTGTAAAGTTTCCTTCCAACCCAAACCATTCTGTGTTTCACACTTTTACAGCCTTGCAAGTCATCCATGAAGGTTGTTAAATAGGTGTTGGAGGAGTCACAGTGATTCCATACTGCTCTTGGGCAGGAAATACCCTACATTATTGAAAATCCATTGATAACTTGCTGGATGAAATGGAACATCAGGGTATTTTAAGCATCTAGTGAACTTTGTATTTTGCTAGGTAATCAAATCAAAAACCTTTTACCAAAAAAAAAAACCCAAAACCCCAGCAACCTAAAGAAGGTGATTTCCTGTAGATTATCCCCAGTGCATTTCCCTATACCAGCTATTACATTCCAGTCCATCAGAACTGGTGGGATGTAACTGTGTGCTGTGGGTAATATTTCCTGGACTTGCACAGCAGCCATGAACGTGCTGACTTTTTGACATAGGCTGGCCAACTAGAGGGCAGAAAATTAGCTACTTTGCCCTCAGTGTTGGCATTAAAAGGACACTGTTTTATTTTCTTGCAAAGCTGCTTGGCTGTCTTTGCAAAACTTGTGGGTACTTAATTGTCTTTGAGACCTCTACTCCTCTTTCAGACTTTACTGCAGTTGACCAATAACTTGTTCAGAAGTTATTGGGGAATGGATGGTGAGACACAACAATTGCATAAGACTCATTTCTTCAGGAAACTCGATTAAAAGTTAAGCGTCCAACTTCAACTGGAAGTTCTGTCTTTGAATCACATTGGGCCAAATGCTGATTTCTCTAAAGACAGTGACAAAAATCGTGTGATTCTTAGAATCTGAGGATTATTCACCCTTTTCAGTTTTCTTGTTTTATGTGCAGTAGCAAGTGGCTCAGAGATGGCCAGATTTTTGTGGGTTAATGGTGAGATGTTTGCAGAAGATAATTGAGGAAGTCTGTTGGTTGTAGGTTTAAACTGCTGTGCAGTACCTGTACCTGTTGGGGAGGGGGACTTGGAGATCTGAAAATCAAAAACCATTGAAGCTCGTTACAGAGGATTAACTTCAGAATGATTACCTTTGATTTTGTGCTGTAGGGCCGAATTCATCAGATAGAATATGCCATGGAAGCTGTGAAACAAGGCTCAGCTACTGTGGGGCTGAAGTCAAAAACACATGCTGTGCTGGTTGCTCTCAAGGTAAATTCAAAACTGTGTTCTGAGGACAAAGATGTTAGTAGAAAAAAAAATTTGGTTTGGCAGATTGGTTTTGTGAGGTCTAAACTTTTATGCATAAACTTTTGCTTGAGTACCAGTATAGAACCGTAAATATTACCAGTACCTATGCAAAGCAGATTTTCTCAGAATGGTGAAAGAAGTGTGAAAGACATTTTTTTTATCCTTTAAAAGATGTTCCTCTTTTTTTCCCATTAGTTGTTATGTAGTAAAACTATTTATTTATTTTCCCAAAGCTTGAGTGTGTGTCTGTTCTTTCTTTTGTTCCAACAGTTTCCTACTGACAGCGAATTCATTTTTTCTTGTCTTCTGTTGCAAGTTATTGTTTGTTTGGGGTTTTTTTTATTTATTGTTTTGTGATCATATTCAGTTCTTGCTATAAATGTTAGCAGATTTTTCCACAGTGCTTGGCAAACTCTGCAGTCTGCCACGCAGCTTTCTCCTTTTATGCATAGAGAGCACAGTCTGAGCTGGCAGCTCATCAGAAAAAAATCCTGTACGTTGACAACCATATTGGTATCTCAATTGCTGGACTTACTGCTGATGCAAGACTCTTGTGGTGAGTATCTTAGTTGTTGACACACACAGTTCTGCAACAATGAGTGAAAGTTCATTTCTAGACCATTGCGAATAAGATTTGCTAAGGATTGCTCTGGAGTTACTGCTCTCTTGTACTATGGCAAAGACCTCAGCATGAATTTCTGCCAGGTTTTTAACTAGTTGGCAGAATTCTGATTTGTTTGGCCCAAAATTTTGCTCTTTGGTTTTGTTACTACTAAGAGAGTCCTGTCTGGTTTCCTCAGTGTGCTGGGGTTTCCAAGCGATCCGAGAAAGTGGATTGCGTTATTTCCCTCTAGCAGCTGCCTTTATGTACACACATTGAAGAAAGTTACTGAAAGCTGCATGTGGCACCTTCAGAGGGCCTTGCTTTTTACCTGCTGGCCACGTGGTTTCATCAGGTGAGGTGAATGTACACAGAAGGAGGATTGTTCCTCGGTTTGATAGGAAAGGACAAAGAAGGCATAGGAAGAATTTCTAGAATGAATTTCAGTTGCTGCAAGGTTTCAAAGAAATCTTACCATTTAACTGTGGCTTTTTTCCAGATAATCCATCTGTTGCCTGCATGAACTTCTACCTTCTTTGTATTTGTATGGCTGAAATACTGTAATATTCTTTCAAACATGTGGTCGACTTTCTAAATGACAGTTATAGGTCATGATGAAATGATTTCATTCCTTTGACCCTTTTTCTTAGTGAGCAGAATATATACTTACCTTAAAGTAAAAATAAACTTAACAGATAAGTATTGAAACACAAACTCACTATAACTTTGATCTATGCATTGGTTTGACTTTGTTTTTTGCTGCTTTATTTTTCTCTTTTTCCTCCCAGCAATTTCATGCGTCAGGAGTGTCTGGATTCTAGATTTGTGTTTGATAGACCTCTTCCAGTTTCTCGCCTAGTGTCACTAATTGGGAGCAGTATCCTTTTTATTTTTCTTACAGTTGTAACACTTTTATAACTTTTTACTCATTCATAAAATGATTTTTACGTATCACTACTTAGAAATCCTGTTAAACTGAAAAAGTTAGTTCAAAGTTAGTTTTTCTTTATTCGTACTGCTTGTGTATTTTTTCAGAGAATGCCCCATAACATGCACTGAACTGGTAGAGAAGCAATAAGGTGCTACAGCTGCTCGCTCCAATTTTTGTTTTCCTGTGCCAACTTCTGTCTCTGCATTGAACACAGCAGAGACCTTCTATTCTGTTACCAGAAAAAGAAAAATCCAAGGGGTAAGAAATTACATGAGTCTGTGCAGCATTAGGTGAACTGTTTGTATTGCTTGGTTGAGTGCACTACGCAGTTATTTTGGAAAAGCTAATTGCTGGATTTTCTTTTGGTGAGAAAAGTTGGTATTCCAAATAAGCCCCGAGATCTGTTTCTTTGAACGTGGTCTTCACTGCTGCAAAAAGATTTATAAAGACTAAGTAGCAATTTTGGTGCAAAGCTGCTTGGCTTAGGAAAATGTTTTGAGTAATTAACAATGTTATTTTGAGGTTGTTTCCTTAGCTTACTCAAGAAACCCAGATACCAACGCAGCGTTATGGCAGAAGGCCGTACGGGGTAGGACTGCTGATTGCAGGTTATGATGTGAGTAAGCGGCGCTAGTTACTGTCGATGGAAAATGCGGTTTTATGCAACAAATAGATGTGAAGAGGAGAAGGCAGAAGGAGGAGGTAGACTCCTCAAAATTTGCTGAATAAGGAAATAACTATATCTTACTCTAGAACATACCTATTAACAAACATTTTTAAAAGTTAATCCTACCTCCACCTGGGAGGTGAACCTCTGCAAAAAGGAAAAGGCGCAAGATGCGATACTGCAAAAATCAGATTTATTCATGTTTTAAGGGATCAAATGATGATGACAGTAATTGTTGTACTATTGACTAAGTTTTATAGATCACTATTTTAAATACTTTTTTAAAATTATATATATAAATGGATGTGGAAATCATCACTGGCCTCTCTCTTACTTGTTTAGCAACAACGGTTTGCTTAACGCAGCACACACAATATCCCTGCCCTGAAGATTTTTGACATAAAGAAGGTTGAAGGAAACTGTCATCTTGCCTGAATCTTGCATGGCATGGTTGACTCTACAGCACATTTTTACTTCTGTGCTGATAAGACAGAATTTGTGTAACATACCAACTGCAAACTATGAAGTAGATAGCAAACCTAAGCATGGAACAGAGAAAGAAATGTTTTTGGTGCCAGCTATCCCACCCACATAAAAACTGCATTTTAATGAACAAAGTGTAACCAAAGTTTGTTTGTTTGTTTTGTTTTTTTTTTCTTTTTCTCTCTTACAATAGCTTTGAAGGAATTGTACAGTAACAGTGATAGGATAAGCAGTGTAAAATATATATATATGTGTGTGTACACGAGCTATGCCATGTACCATGAAGCATAACTCTGTTTTAGAAAACATAATATGTTCCAGTACATGGTATGAATTTATACATTTATTTGTAGTTTTGTGGATTTTTTTTTTTCCTCCTTTGTAGGATATGGGTCCTCACATCTTCCAGACTTGTCCCTCTGCAAACTATTTTGACTGCAAAGCAATGTCCATTGGTGCTCGTTCACAGTCAGCACGAACTTACTTGGAGAGGCACATGTCTGAGTTTACTGACTGTGAGTAATGAAACCCTGTCTCTCTAATGGTATTCAGCAGATCTGCAGGTTTGCTGCTACTGCTTCATTCCTTTGCAGTTAGTAAGGTAGAAAGATAAATCTGGGGAGCTGGGTTTGGTATAAGCGTAAATCTGTGTGAAGACAAAAATTGTTAAGAAGATACTACAGATCTTCACATCTAACATCTGAATGCAGATTATGTTTAATAAAGAGAAGCTGTGCTCAGGAAAAAAAAAAAAAGAAAGGCCTCTACACTGCTTAACCCAGGGAAAGAATAATTCTATATCAGAAGAGGGATCCTCTCTTAGGGCAAGTATTTAGGTGGTGCATACATAATGGTAAATTAATTTTTATTATCAAACAGTGACAAGGAGGCTACTGAATGGCTTTTGGGGCAAAAAATAGTGTGATGATCACTGCACTGGAGATGGGGCAGGTGCCAAAATCAGATGCATTTGTCCTCAAATGTGGGAAGGGCTGGTTTCTCAAGATGTCCTTCTGTAACCAAGTCTGGGATCTATACCAGAAGTACCTAAGGAAAGGAGTTCTGCAAGTCAAGATAGCAAGGTGTTTTTCTAGTTGTCAGCTAGGAGTCAGAAGAAGGGGAAATGAGTGTCCAGAGATAATACTGTATATGTAGTAAATGTCTTTCTAATTTCATTTTAAGGTAATCTAAATGAGCTAGTTAAACATGGACTGCGTGCCCTCAGAGAGACTCTTCCTGCTGAACAGGATCTCACCACCAAGGTAAATACTAGGTCTGGTTTTTTAACAAGAAATGTTACTGCCGTTGTTGGAAAGCACCATGAAAAAAATCCCTGTAAGGTATAGCTGGCATGGGAATTCAGAAGCTGAGCACTGGTAGAGAGTACCATCTTCATTTTATATACCAAGTTATCTCAGATTTAATTATCTTAACAAAAAATTCTATTTTTGCCAAGACAGACTTTGTCTCCCTGGTTGCTTCATTCTATTTTAAACCTCGATCACTGTTAAAATACATTACATGCAGCCAGAATCACTACTTTGCATTAAAAGCACAGTCAGTAATTCACCTGGGAGGTGAGGGGGAGGTGATGCACAAACAATGGATTATCCCCAGATCAAAAAATTTTGACACTGAATCAAGGAACTGATGAACAAAAAAAATTCCAAGGGTATCGGTAGTTTGTGTTCTGATTGTGGCTGATCTGCCCTTTCCCATGTTAATTTTAGCACACCTTGTTTTTAGAAATCATCAAACAATGCAAATGCAAAATAAGATTAAAATAAGTGGATTTGATGTATGTTATTAAAAAGAAAAAAAAAAACCCCAACAACAACAAAAAAAGTAATTAAAATCCTCAAAAAGTGGGTTTGCTTACAAGATATTGAAACATGATAGCTTTTGGAGGGGGTACATCTGCCTCCCTTCCCTGTTCTCTTCTACCAAAGGAGTCTCTCAAAATTCCCTCTTTTTTCCCCTGAGTGGACTCAAACAGCACAATGAGTCTCTTCATCATAGGAGGAAACTTTTTTTGTCCATTGGAGCTGGAGCACAAGAGGTTCCACCTTAACATGAGGAGGAGGAACTTCTTTACTGTAAGGGTCCCAGAGCACTGGAACAGGCTCCCCAGAGAGGTTGTGGGGTCTCCTCTGGAGATTTTCAAAACCCGTCTGGCTGCGTTCTGTGTGACCTGTGCTGGATTCTATGATCCTGCTCTGGCAGGGGGGTTGGACTCGAAGATCTCCAAGGTCCCTTCCAACCCCTGACACCTTGTGATACCCTGTGACTTCACGAGTGAAAGCTGTAAAGCCACAGACTAATTAGCAGAAAAATGCTTCTCACTTCTTTCAAAACTTTGCCTGACAGAATGTTTCCATTGGAATCGTTGGCAAAGATATGGAGTTTACCATCTATGATGATGAAGATGTAGCACCATTTCTAGAAGGTCTTGAGGAGAGACCGCAGAGAAAGGTACGTGTTTTAGATGTAAAAAAAAATAGGCTTTGTTGAAAGGCAGCATTTTGAGAGATGTCTCCTATCGCATTTATGTTTATGGCATTTAATGCGCTCTGCTACTGTAGCAGAGTTTTAGGGATGTGACCATAAAATCTGAAGTTACTGCATTAAATCCATATAATCTTAGCTAGAGACTAAGCTCCTTATTACATCAGTTTATGCTAAACTGCTGATAGGTCTTTCCAAAGTCGTCATCTTTTCTCACCTATGATCAAGTGCTATCACTCACTATAGTACTATACGATCAAGCTTTCAGATTTTTGCAACAGAATTGGCTACATATATTTCCCACGCCTGCCTCGAGTTGCATCTTTAGTCTCCTAATTACCAACTCAGTCCTGCTCCACACCTCATTTGGATAATGCTGCATCATGAGCTACTTGCTGACAGGAGCAGCATTGATACACTCACCGTGCTCAATCACAGTAAAGCTGGTTTGTTGTTTTCTATAATGTGTTTTTTTTCCTCTCTTCAAGCCTGCTCCGCCTGCTGATGAACCTGCAGAAAAGGCAGAGGAGCCAATGGAGCACTAGTTGGTGGATGAGTTCCTCTGTGTTAACGTATGTCTAATTATACAGGAACGTTTATCCATTTGCTGGTAACTTTATCCTCGCCTATGTGTGTTTTCTGCTGATAAATTCTGAGGATTACACTTAAAAAAGAAACCAACCACCCCATCTATCCGTAAAAGGTAGACAGAACATCATAATTGGGTGTATTTTCTTTGACAAGAAAGGTGTAATCATTTTCTAAATAGTACATGATACTGTTTTTTAAAATAAAAGCATACTGTCTTTAACTTGTAAGGACACATGGAAATAAATCACTTTCTTGGAATCTGCTGTGGGCTTGTTTGGTTTTTTTTAATCTGAAGAAACAAGTACTCAAATACTTCTGTCCTATCAAGGTGCCATCATGTATTTGACCGTTTGTCAACGTGAGCATTTACTTACCATATACAAATGTGGTGCTCTTGGAAACTTGACCCGAGAGGACTTTAAAACGCCTATGAAACTACAAAATAGTCGCGGAACAAATAGACTGCGGCTGCTTCCCGAGGGGGTCTTGTCCTTGCCTCAAACTTGACTTGAGAAGACGTTTCTGGTTACGTGTGTTTGCCAGAAACGTTGCAGGCTGAAGGATTGGGAGGCTGCCAACCACCTCATGTCTTGTTTTCCTCTGAGCTGTAGAAAACCCCAGCTCGTTTGGAACCAAATGGTATCGCTTCAGTTCTTTACAGCTGTGGGGTAGGAAGGGCCTGAACTGGAGGGCCGAGAGGAGCACAGAACCCCCCCGCTACAGGTCCCCAGAGCTGTGGCATCTCTGCATTGCTGCCAGACAAACGGGCTCCCTGGGCTTTGTCCCTTCCGCGTGCCCCACGCCGTCGGACCAAGGGGAACCTGCTGCCCCTCTGCACTGGAACCGAGTGCCCCGGAATTTGGGACTCCGGGAGGCTGCTGGAGGAGCGGCTGGCAGGGGATGGGTGACGCTGCTGTGGGCAAAAGCAGCTCAGTGTTGTTTCATTTCCCAGGGTGGGTCATTCTGTTAGAATTACTCTCCCTAAGCAATACACTGAAAAGGATAAAGAAACAAGTTTTTGGGGTGGCCTTGCACAGGGGCTTGATACCCCCGTGGTGCTCCTTAGAACAGGCGTTAAACACTGTGGGGAATCCCTCTAAATAGTTCAGGCACAGAAATACCCAAATTATAATAGTCAGGGCTGGGGATTGGGCTTGAAAAGTGCTTTTCTCTAGGGCTTTTTTTATTATTTCTCCTATTACTATTTCCCCCTATTTTTTTCTACTTATTTATATCTTATATTCATTATTTTCTCCCATTTATTGGTTTCATATTGATTTTTTTCTTTTTATATTTATCTTTCTTCGTGTTTCGTTTTTTTCTTGTTTGGTTTTTTTTCTGGTTTATTTTTGTTTTGTTTAGTTTGCTTTTGCTTTGTTTCTTGTTTTCTTTTTCTTAGTTTCGTTTCATTTTGGTGTGGTTGTTTGGTTCTTTGTTCGGTGGGTTTTGGGTTTGTTTTTTGGGGTTTTTTTTCGTGGTGCTTTGTTTTTGATGGAGTTGTTGTCGGTTTGTTTGTTTGGGTTGGTTTTGTTGCCTTTTTTTCCGCTCCCCCCTTTCCGCGGGAGGTTTCTGCACGGTTTATTTTTGGGGTGGGTTGGGTTTTTTTTTTCTCCCATTACACTCCTTACGCTTCCCTAGCCCCTTCTCCCGCCTGCGCGGGAAAAACCGGCGCCCGCCACAGTGCTGACGTCGGAATCCGCTAGCGAGTGACGTCAGAGGCGGGAGCTCCTCCCGCGGCCGCACGGCAACGCGAAAGGCCCCGCCCCTTTTGCGTTGCCGTGCGGCCGCGAGGCTTGTCCCGCTGGAGCCGCCGTACTATCGATGTGGCCGGGGAAGGAGCGGCTCCACGTCAGCCATCGCCGGAGCGGGAGCGCCGCGGGCAGAGCGCCGCACCGGCCCCGACTCGACTCCACCGGACCGGACCGGATCGGACCGGATCTGGCCGCCGCGCCACCGAGTACGGAGCCTTACGCGTGGGGAGCAGCGGCCTCGCCGGGGCCGGTGGGTGTAGGGGCGGTAGGAGCCGTAGCGGTGCCGCCGCTCCGGCGGGGCCCGGCAGGCCCGAGGCCTGACGGTCCCCCCCGCGTCTTCCCGGGGTCTCTCTCAGGGGGAACCCCCGGTAGCGCTGGCGGGGGACCGCGGGCCTGCGGGGGCTGTAGGTGTCTGAACTTACTCGGGGGAGCGGCTGGCAAACGGGGACATCTGAATGTTGTAAGTTTTAATTCACAGGTGAAAATGGCCTTTTGACCAAAAAGTGGTCACATGGAAAATTAAGAGAGAAATATCCCTAAACTGGCTATAAATTTGCTCTGGTTTTGGTTTTGTTTGTTTGGGTTTGTTTTGTTTTAATAAACGTCTTCTAGTGTAGATCGTGCATCAATAATATGCTGCTTTCCTCAGGGTTTTGGTTCATAAGGTACCCCCCAGTCCCTAAAGCTCCCCGAGGATGTAGTTGGAGAGCAGGCGTGGCCTTTTGTTTTCATCTTGTTGTACGAGCATCTTGTTGTAACTTTCAGTTTCCTCCTACGAGTACTCGGAAATTTCCTTGCAGGAGGAGTAGCACCCAATTCTGTGTCTGCGGGGACTCTCTGGAAGATTAAACTGTGATTTCAAGCGTTGCTGCCCTGCGAGGCTTGGTGGTGGTTCTCCCTGCCGAGTCTCCCAGCTCTGCATTTTAGGAGAGTTGTTTTTCACTGCAGCTTTTCAGAGCCTGAAATACCCTCCATGTTTTCGTGATTCGGAGGCCTGTTTGGCTGTGGTTGTCGAGACAATTTCTGCCGCTGAGATCTTTGTACGAGGTCTGCTTTTCACAAAAATCTACTTTGTGGTCTGTATGAGTTGTTACCGGAGATGAAGGTGCTGGCTTTGGGGCAGGAGTTCTGGGTATCAGTAGGGAAAAAGCTGCTGCAAGAAAACAGTCCTGTTTCTAAAAATGAGTTATGTAGGTAGTTGTAAACAATGACCCCAAAGGATCTAATCCTTAAAAAAAATAAAAATAATTAAGAACAGAAAGAGACAGTTTAAAAAAATACGTATGTAGTAGCTGTACTGTTCTACTTGGTTTCTTTTCTTGTGTAGAAAGAGGCTGCAGCCCAAGTTAGCACCAGTTACCTGCTTGCTGATCAGCCTGAGGTTCTCTGGGTGCCCATTCGATGAGAAAAGGGACTTTGGACCCAGTAGCAGCTTGTGTAGTGTCTCAAGGGTTCTTTGAAATGCTGCGATCCCACCTCCCCCCTTCTCTCTCTTTCCTCAGAGCTGTTTGTGGGGCGGTGCTTTTGACCAGGCTCTGAATAGGTGTTTGTTGGTCAGCGGGATTTTGTTTTCTTCCTACTTCCAAAATAAGGTAGAAGTGGAGAGTTTACAGGCTTTGCATCTCGGAAGTTGTCTGCACAGATAAAAGAGGTGACATGGGGCATGAGCTGTTTTCCCCTGACAATAACTTCTTAAACTGCATGTTATTGAAAGTCTTATCTGACAGAGGTAGGGCCCTGCTCGAGACCATTGAACTTCCCTGATCTGCAGTGAAGCCGTAGCCCCGAGCTGGATTGTTCAGTGTTGACATCTTGATACGCGGCTGGGATAGGGGGGGAGGAGGCGAGGGAAAAGCTGCTGCAGCCATTCAGCTACAGTCAGGTGCCTGAACACTTCTGTTATCTCTGACTATGCCCTGCTCTAAGTATTGGAAAGATTTTTTCATTTGCCTTTTTTTTTGTCTTTGGGAAATTTCACGCTCTTCATTTTTTGGTACTATCAGGAATATTTTAGCGTAACAGAAAATTGAGAAGTCTGTTGAATGTGGCTTCTCAAGAAACCCAGCAATCCCTTCAAATCAGCAAGTCAATTATAAAAATTATTTGTGTTGTTTGTTAATAAAACTTGTTAACTTTGGGGTGTCTTTGGCTTATTTTTCAGGTTGCCTGATCTCTGTGTCAAAATAATTCTTCCATTGAGAAAACTTTTGTAACCAAGAACCATGACTGCTGCAGAGAACGTGTGTTACACGTTAATCAATGTTCCGATGGATTCAGAACCACCTTCTGAAATCAGCTTAAAAAATGACTTAGGCAAGTAATGGACAATGATTTGAAGGTTACATCTGACCTGAATTCTTCTCGCATTCTGTCATTGTGCCTTTCCTAGATTATTGGTTACACTTTATAAACTCAAGTCAATCCGATATTTATTTTGTTCTGTTGGTTGTTGAGATGTTTACATCTCTCTGTTTGCTGTGGTTTGAGAAGCTTCATGATGTTTATCTTAAGTGTTCGGGTTTGGTGTGTCCCCCCTTCAGTCTGTTAAAAAAGGGAGATATTTTTCTGTCTTCCATTTGAAGTAATACCTGTTTGGGTTGAGGCAGATTTAAGTGACGTAATGATCAGCAACAAGCTGTCTTATCACTTGGCCACTGCACTGCTGCGTCTTGCCGGCAGAACGGGCGGCATTAGTCTACGTATGACATCAGAGCACATTGTAGCATCCTTAAGCATTGAATGTAGCATCATTAAGCATTGAAACAGCCATGAAATTGGTTGAATTTGATGTGTTGATCATAGAATTAAGTCTGAACTCCACGCTTATGCTTTAAATAGCTCTTGTTTCCTCTTTATCCTTTTAGTAGAAGTAAGGGTGTGAATTTTAGTGCTGTGCTGCATCACGCTCCTTCAGAGCTGGGTTGTATCTTCTGACACTGAAGATGAGTGTTCTTGTTAAACCAGTGGTGCCATGGTAGCCTTCTTGATTTCATTTCCTCATCCTCTAGAAAAAGGAGATGTCAAGCTGAAGACAGAGGCCTTAAAGAAAGTAATCATTATGATTCTGAACGGAGAAAAACTACCTGGCCTTCTGATGACCATCATACGTTTCGTCCTGCCTCTCCAAGATCATACCATCAAAAAACTGCTGCTTGTCTTCTGGGAGATAGTGCCAAAGACCACTCCAGATGGCAGGCTTTTGCAAGAGATGATCCTTGTGTGCGATGCATACAGAAAGGTACCCCCCTGTATTTCATCCCTTATGTTTCTATACTGGATCTTTCCAGGAAACATCTACCTTTGTGTTACTTAATAAATAGGTTTACACGCAACATTTCCTTCCTAACTGTTATCTCTCCCTGCTTCAGAATTGCATAATTGTAGATAACCAGCAGACCCGTTACCAAGGGATTTTTATGTGTTCTTTTACTATTGTGACTTAAAAAAAAAAAAAAGGTAGTGCTCTTTGTTTCCAAGTCAGTGAACCAAAAAGATGAGGGTAACCCAATTACTGCCTTCATAGCATCTTGAAACAAGCCAGAGTCATAAAAGGACAAAGTTTTGGAATAACTTCACCGTGGTATATTTGGGACACTCCTTCACAAAGATAATAGGGTTCTTTAGCTTCTTTGGGAATGGATTGGAAGCAGATGGACTAACACACAGCAGAGGTTCGTGTCCAGTGTGCAGGAGGGCCTGCAAGGTGGGCTTTCACAGCCTTAGTAATGGGAGAAAACACAGACAGTACAGACAAAAAAATCCCACAGGCTTGGTAAATTTCACTACACAGAAAGATGTGTTTTAAAATATTGTGAGGCAGCAGTGTTTTAAGAAGGTATTTCATGAGAAGACAATGAGGAGGAGTTGTGGATATTGGGAACTCGTACCATGGGAAAGCTGAGTGTGGGAGAAGGCCAGAAAGCGCATTCATCTGAGCTTAATGATTAGGCTGAAGAGTCTGGCATTTCAAATACGTTTCTTGTTGATTTTAGGATCTTCAGCACCCAAATGAATTTATCCGAGGCTCTACTCTTCGTTTTCTTTGCAAGCTGAAAGAAGCAGAACTGTTGGAGCCTTTGATGCCAGCTATTCGCGCATGTCTGGATCATCGTCACAGCTACGTGCGCAGAAATGCGGTTCTTGCAATTTACACAATTTATAGGTAAATGCCAGAAACTCTTTCAGGTTGTGGACGCAGAAGACAAAGGCTAGCTTTAGTCATCTGGGTACCTTTTGAGATCTCATAAACATTTATCAGTCGCCACTGTGGTGTTTGGGCTATTTTTGTTTGTTTCCTTGTTCTCCTCTGTCTTTTTTTCTTTGGAAAAGCAAAAGGTACTGCTGCTTCTTTTTCAAGTATGGCTGAGGTCCTTCTATTGCAGCCTAATTTGTATGGGCTAATGCCTTTCTTAATGATCTAAACATTATTAACAGTAACCATTGTCCACAGCCATCAATACAGAAGAATCCTTGCAGCACTATGCATATATAAATGTGTTTGATGAGAGGCATTCTTTACTGCAGTTACATTCTAAACAGTAGTGCAGTTGTCACCTGAACAGCATGGCTGAAAGTTACTATTAACTAGAAATCATTGATGGGGTAATGAGACTTAGTTGTCATGATAACAATGTTTTTAAAGCTCCTTGAGTCTGTTCATGGTTTTAAACAGCTATACAAAAGTTAGGTATCACCATTTTACATGCTGGGATTTTTGTAAACACTCATCTTTGGAATGTGACCATAAGCCTTTGGTTCTGCTCCTTACCACTAGTACTTTTAATGATGAATTTCTTTTCATTTCTTTCTTTTTTTTTTTTTTTTTAAGAAATTTTGAACATCTTATACCTGATGCTCCTGAATTGATTCATGATTTCTTGGTGAATGAGAAAGATGCAAGCTGCAAAAGAAATGCATTTATGATGCTAATTCATGCAGATCAGGTAAAGATACTTGTCCTCAAACTCGACTGGTTTAAATACTTGAAAAGGTGCTAGGTGACTAACTAGTAGTTAGTTGGTAGTATAAACTGTTTCTATTCATAAAATATCCCCATATATGGTAGTGTTAACTTATTTGTGCAATACTTAGTAACTGGAAAAGTTAAAGTAGGTCTTTAGTGCTGTCTCCATTTTAAAGGAGAATTACTGTGTTTTGTGCAGGCTTATGGTGGTGTTGAAAACTAATTAGTTTTGCCAAGTGAGCTTAACCAGACCAAGAAGTGCTCCATTACCTACTGGTTTATAGCTTTTCTAGTTACATGATAAAGAAAGAGCAATTTCTGTTTAGCGTTTTGGATTATTTGCTCTAGAGGTAATTCCCTTTTGTGCCTGGTTACCGTAAGTTTTATCTCTCTTTTTTTGCCATCTACAGACAGAATGGATTAATTTGCTCTTCAGGTTTACAGTATTTTTGTGAGTTGTTTGGAATTTCAAAGTGAAGGGTTGAATACGTGCTGGTTTGTATATTAATTTTTAAAATGTGTTATAAAATACAGCTGACTGAGAAAACTCAGAATAATTTAGAATCATTTCTCTTTTATTTGTATAGGATCGAGCTTTGGACTATTTGAGTACCTGTATTGACCAAGTCCAGACATTTGGTGACATACTGCAGTTGGTTATTGTTGAACTAATTTATAAGGTAAAAGGAAAATGTTGTGACACATTTAAAATCAATGTACATGTTAGATTGTATTAGCCTGCTTTTTAAAAATGATGGAATGTTACAGCTAGCATTTAGTCCATGTCAGGAACATGTCTTTGTTTAGTAGAGCCAAATAAGATTTGTCTCTTGAAACAATGAACTGCTTCAGTTTGCACAGCATAGAGCAGTATGTCTCACCTGATTTGCTGCAGCGTGGGCTGTGTATTATCAGATTCTTCTTCATGGCCATGAGCAGGGCATGTGTCGCAGAGGCTAGGAGAGGCTATACCCTTCCTTTTGATCTGGGATTTTAAGACCTTGTAGCATTGCATAGAATTGTCAATAATAGCCTTTTAATAGCTTTTGTAATTAGATTTTTACAACTGTGAATGACACTTCCTATTCCCAGAAGAGGTTGGCACCTTTGCTTAATTTATTTTTGGTTAATTTTCTTCTTGTTGTAATGTAATGGAGCAGTTAAGCTATACCACTGCTGCTTTCCTTTTTCTTTACATGCCAACTGTGCACCGTTCTTCTCTAGGTCTGCCACGCGAATCCGTCGGAGAGAGCTCGGTTTATTCGCTGCATCTACAACTTACTGCAGTCTTCGAGTCCTGCAGTCAAGTATGAAGCTGCAGGTACTCTGGTTACGCTCTCCAGTGCACCAACAGCAATCAAGGTATGTTTGCTGACATTTCAGTAGCTTCCAGTGCAGTGGAATGAATGCTGGATGCTGTGCGTTGATACTTTGAAAGAGCAAAGGCTTTAGTAGTGTGGGGTGTTTAACAATTCACACGTGAAACACTGTCTTAATACAGCTCTTAAAATTGGTCACAGAGAAAGACTGAGACTCTGTTTTGCAGACTCGCAGCTAGTGGACTTCACCTAACTTTGGTAGGGGATGAGCCTGTATACTCTGCAGATTGTGCAGTGGTTAGTACCAACCTGCAATCTTCTTGGCATGCTTAGCAAAGCAGACTAAAGCTGAAGACTTTCAGAGATTGAATGTCTGTCTTTACTCATAAATATTGCCCTTTTCAGACTGGGGGGAAGCATAAAGCAGCGAAGATGTATATTGATTATTGATTGACCTTGACCTCCTAGATTTATGTTTGTACAGCTGATTGTTTGAGATCACACAGAAGTTTAGAACTTGTATGGAAATTTCGAAACCAGAATATGCAAATCTAGACATTGAGTAAAACCACTGTAATTAGTAGTTTCAAAAGCTGAAAGGGAGTATTACTTCCAACATTTATGCTCTAGCGTGGTGGGTTTTTGTGGTTTGTTTTGTTTTTGTTTGTTTGTTTGTTTGAGTAGAAATACTGAAACCATATCTCAGTAGGCTTACACTGGCAACTGTTTTAAATTGGTTTTCATGCCCTGCTGTGTACTTAAGAGCTGATCCAAAGCATGCCAGGAAATTTATCTCTCTCTGACTTTCTTTGAATCTGAAATCGAGTCTGTGTATTGTAAGCTGATACCGTTGTGTGAGCCTTCCCATGTAATTTTTGTAGTGTGGTGGAATTGATGTTTACAGTGAACCAGAATGTTTAAAATCTGTTCTCAGGTTCATTTCTGTGCCAACTCTTAGAGTAGATGCTTTAATAGTAATGTAGAATGTTTTTTTTCCTGTTTTTTCTCTTAGAAATTTGCCAGTTTCTGCTCTTCATTACATAAAAAATGCTTTTGATCCTTTTAATTTTAGGCAGCAGCACAATGCTACATAGATTTGATTATTAAAGAAAGTGACAATAACGTGAAACTGATCGTTTTGGATCGGTTGATAGAATTAAAGGAGCATCCTTCCCATGAACGAGTATTACAGGTATGTGAGCTGTCTCTTTTCCTGCAAGCTTATTGAAGACTTTTCTTTCCCAGTTGAAACTTTCAGGTGTTGTGATGTATGGGAGAATGTACTTCTGAAGTTTAAATCTTCTGTTGGTAGAGCAAACGCTGTCTTGATTGTAAGGCTTAGTGATGTAGCTTGCATGGTAGACTTAAGGGTAAGGGCAGAGTGTGTTAAGTGAACCCTGTGAAGTTCCTAATGCCTAGGGATTCCTTGCTCATTTGTGGGTAGGTTTATATATAATGGATCCAGAAAGCCTTTGAAAGTCATTGAGGACTAAAAATTAGAATTGTATGAAAAGGAAGTCATTTAAAGCAACAAAGTAGTTATGTTGTTACTGTTTCAGGATCTAGTTATGGACATCCTCAGAGTGTTGAGTACCCCAGACCTCGAAGTGCGCAAAAAAACCCTGCAGCTGGCTCTGGATCTTGTCTCTTCACGAAATGTGGAGGAGGTGAAATATATATTGCTGTGTTTCATTGCACTATTTTTTATTCTTGGGAAAAGTATGAGACTTTCTTAATTGATTTTTTTTTTTTTAACCTTTTCTGCAGCTTGTGATTGTTCTGAAGAAGGAAGTGATTAAAACAAATAATGTGACGGAGCATGAAGATACAGACAAGTACAGACAGCTGCTTGTTCGTACATTGCATTCCTGTAGCGTTCGCTTTCCAGATATGGCTGCGAATGTTATTCCAGTGGTATGCAAATGTTTAATTATGCTGTCATTAACTGTGTTCTAGCTGTACCCAAAACCTGGGGACTAACTGAATCGGAGCTGTTTCTAATAGTGGCCTCGCAGAAAACAATACTCTTTTAATCCCTAAGGAAATACAGGACTTTTGATGCTGTAGTTACTTGTCTTCTGAGACTTTATTTTAAAATATTTTTGAAGATTGTGAGCTGACGTATACCTTTACTTAAAAGTGCAGTCATTTGTTTCATTAAAAACCCCCGAATTTGGGATTATGATAATTGACAATTGTTTGGAAAGTACTTACATTGTTTGGCTTCAGCTTTGTTTGATGGGAGATACATATGCAGTTTTATTTTTCTGAATGTAGAAGGAAAATTCCATTGTACAGACTTAGCTGCGCTGCTCTTTGTGCTCTTGTTGACTCTCTTTTTTTTATTTTTGTGCTAGCTGATGGAGTTCCTTAGTGACAATAATGAAGCGGCAGCTGCTGATGTCTTAGAGTTTGTGCGGGAAGCGATCCAGAGATTTGATAACCTCAGACCTCTTATTGTTGAGAAGATGCTTGAGGTCTTTCACTCTATTAAATCTGTCAAGTAAGTCCAAGATGTGCTATCCAACAGATATTGGAGCACCCTGTGGCTCACATGCATTGAATTTATATTGTCACTAAACATGTACCAAAATCCTTGCAACCCACACACAAAGAATAACTGAGGCTGAGATATTTTGGGGGCAGATGATTTCTAGGTACAGCTTCCTTCTTGTCTACTTGTAAAGAAGATATATTGGGTGCTTGTTGCAACTGAATGAAGAAAATAAATTCAAATTTCATTTTATATGATGCAATTGAGAATCAAATCTTCCCTTGCTAGAAGATAGCATTGTTGATGAAGATCCACTCTAAAGTGATATATTTGTTAAAAGAGAGTTACTAAGGAATTATTGCAGCAGGAATTTGCACTTTCAGGCAACTGGAAATACTGTACATCTATTAGAAAATCTAGTCTAACACAGACTGTACATCTATTAGAAAATCTAGTCTAACACAGACTGGGCTTTGCAATCTGCAAACCTTCTTTAGTACCTTTCAGGCATCTAAAATCTTGGTTTTCTGATGCATCTACAAAGGTTAAGTCATATGAGAACTTCTCCATATCAAGACACCACTCTGCCATTCTTCCAATCCAAACTCTGAGTTCTGTCTCCATCATCATCTCTTTAAGGGGGGAGAGGGGGAAAGACCTGTGAAGCTTTGCTATTTTTCTCCCTAATTTAATTCATGTTCTTATTTTCTGTTCTCTCTTATATGAAGGAAAAGTTAGTTTGTCTTGGTTAATTGGAGAAATTACAGCTGATTTTACTTGCATTCAGCAGGGTTATTTCATTGTGATCATAATGAAATTTAATTTTGTGACTACCAAGATTAACACAGATGGGAATTAACTTGAAGCGGAGAATCCATCTTATTTGGTATATTGGTTCATTAGCTTACTAAGGCAGAAAGGATGATTGCTCTTGATGAAACTTGCTTTCTGTCAATCATGTCCTTTCAGATTTGTCAAAACTGGCCTTTACCACTTGTCCACGAATCATTTCCCTTGATGCTGCTTTGTCATGAAAACTTGACTTGTTACTGTTCTCGTTTTAGGATTTATCGAGGAGCTTTATGGATCCTTGGGGAATATTGCAGCACAAAGGAAGACATACAAAGTGTTATGACAGAAGTTCGCAGATCACTTGGAGAGGTGTGTTTCCCTTGTCAGGCTAGCCCTATGTGCTTTTACTTACTATTATGCAGTGTATTTTCTAAGAAAAATAGATTTAAAAAAAAAATCAGTTAAGATGCAGCAGGGTTCTGAGCACTTGTGTTATGTTACAGAGTAGGCACAAGAAAGCTTAAATAAACAAATAAATAACTTCTGACTTTTTTAAGTGGCATACCTGAAGCTAGCATATGCTGAGAATAAGTCGTATCTGTTAAGAAGGGAGATGAGAAATTCCTTATTTCAAAAAAATTATAGGAGCTTTAAGATACAATTTAAGTATATCCACTAGGAAAGGAAGGGGGCTTTAAGGCTGGGTTGTTCTGAAGGATTCTAAGACAATCTGTGCAACAGGAGCTTTTACTACAGGGTAGGAGGCTTCTGTGCATATTTCAGCATATGCCTATCTCCTCAAATCCTCTCAAAGCTGTTGCACTGTAACTGACCTTGTACTTAGAAAAACCTTAACGCTGGAGGTAACTTTTCCTGAAACCTTCTGCAGAACAAAAGTATTTTTTCTATACTAATTGTAACAATTGTTTTGTGTTTGTTTCTAGATCCCAATAGTAGAATCTGAAATCAAGAAAGAAGCTGGTGAGCTAAAACCTGAAGAAGAAGTGTCTGTGGGTCCAGCTCAAAAATTGGTGACAGAGATGGGCACTTACGCAACACAGAGTGCTCTCAGTAGCTCCCGACCTGCCAAAAAGGAAGAAGACAGGTATCTAAGATTTCATACTAGGCTAGAGTGTCCTGGTTATTTTTTTCTTGGAGGCATTCTCTCTCATACGGAGTTCAGTGTTTGAGGTAATTTCCTGGTTTAAGGTATTGTCCCTCATGGATGGTACCTGATATGAAGTTGCCTGATTGCTGAGGATTTGTAATCAAAGCTTACTGCATATCAAAAAGGACACTGTTCATTATCCTAAATTCTTGTTGATTCTTTATAATTTATACATCGTCTTCTCACAGTTTTAATTGGATACAGACATGTTGCCATCAGATGAAAACTTTTTTTTTCTTATGTCACCTCACACTATTTAATACTTGCTGTAGTTTATTTCACTGGTAGCTAGAACAATTGCTGCTATTTCCTTGACTACTGCAGATGGGCTACTTCATCTTGCCCAGTCATTATCATCTCAGAGCTACAACAAAATTATCCATTACACATCACACTTCAGTCCCTGTGCTGTGTGGAAAGGGCTATGTGACACATGAATATACCTATATCTGGAAAATTACTTGTAGAAGGGAAAAAAAAAAAACAACCCAAACTTCTGAGACCTTTCAGTCTTGCTTTGTTTCTGTGGTACGGATGTTAAGGTATAAAGATAAGTAGGCTAAAGGGTGTCATTCACAACTAGTTTTCTGATAATAATTTCTCTTTGCAGACCTCCGTTACGAGGATTTCTGCTTGATGGTGATTTCTTTGTTGCAGCTTCCCTTGCCACAACTTTAACTAAGATTGCTTTACGATATGTGTCACTTGTTCAGGAGAAGAAGAAACAAAATGTAAGTCATCTAATTTGTTTTCACTGGAGTTGTGAAGAAGAGCTGGTTGTTGCCTCTTTTAAACAGATGAAAAATGGGTTAAGTCCAAAGGGCAGTGCCAGTTATGTGGCTGCCACTCTATCTAGACAGCCTCTAAATCATACTGCTTGGTTTCTGGACAATAAGTACTAAAAAGAAACAAGTAATCAAATCAGAACATCTCTGAACACATTCATGTGCAACTTATTGTAAATAAATCAGAAATAAGCCTTTCTGCCAATCTGTGTAAATTGCAGTAACCTTTCATTCTTTTTCTTCTGGTGTCCTCCTCAGTCTTTTATTGCTGAAGCTATGCTGCTGATGGCCACTATTCTTCATTTGGGAAAGTCCTCTCTTCCCAAGAAGCCGATTACAGATGACGATGTGGATCGTATTTCCTTGTGTCTGAAAGTTTTGTCAGAATGTTCTCCCCTCATGAATGATATTTTCAACAAAGAGTGCAGGCAGTCCCTCTCTCACATGCTGTCAGCCAAGCTAGAAGAGGAGAAACTTTCCCAAAAGGTAAGCTATTATAAGTGTATAACCAGGAACACTGAAGAGTTTTTTATGGCTATTCACGTGCAGGCTGGTCCCAGAATGTTGCCATTTGACTGTAAGTCAGCCGTTATTTGACTGGGTTTCTGTTCTAGGGAATGGAATTCATTGTGAATTCTTGAATATTTCTTTTCTTGCAGAAAGAATCTGAGAAGAGGAATGTGACGGTTCAGCCTGATGATCCCATTTCCTTCATGCAGCTGACTGCTAAAAATGAAATGAGCTCCAAAGAAGACCAGTTTCAGCTCAGTCTTCTTGCAGCAATGGGAAACACACAGAGGAAAGAGGCAGCTGATCCTCTTGCATCCAAACTTAATAAGGTAACTTGAAAGTCAGTGTTTTCATTCTATACACGTGCTGCTTATGCACAGGATCAGCTTTGAGAGTTGCAGGCTGGAACTGATGAGCCAGGCTTTGCTGGTTGACTGGAAAGACCCAGGTATTTCCCAGTTAGGATAAGGATAAAGAGAAAAGCCCCCGTGCTTAATGGTGCTACCTTCTTCACGTGGGAGGGGAAGAATAAGGAGGAGACTTGGAGATTGCTGAGCTGGTGGGACGTGGAGGAGAAGATTGCTTGCTGGTCTGAAGAGCCCCGTAAGGATCACGGGGAAGAGCACAGGGATGTCACAAGTGATTAAGAATGCCTTTCTTTCTTTGGCTGCCATATCCTAATGCCAAGTGCAGTGCATCCTTCTTTCACTCTTTATACCTTCTATTATTTTGCTGCTGGTTTACCAGGACCTGCAGAGAAGGTCCAAAGAGAAAAAAAAAAAAAATCTTGATTTATTCATTAGTTTGGGTTAAAAAAAAGCAGAATTTTTTCTTTTTAACATCTGAATGAATTCTTTTTACTCTTTAAAGTTACCTTTTTGTGCTAAGTCAGCATTTCTTTGTCCTGTTGATCTTTTAACAATAAATGGCTTTACAGTTGATGCTTTAGGAAGTTAGGTGAATTCAGTTCAGGATACATTTCATCTGGAGGGGTTTTATAGTTGTAGGGTGTGTGCAACAGGGCATGTGAAGGAAGGATGCAGTTAAAATCTATTTGTGTAATTAATATGGACAGTCACTGTGTGTTTAGCTATAAATCAATGAAATCTCTTTACTTTGGAAGACCTATGCCTGAACTTTAGATTTCCTAAATTCACAACTTCTTCAAATACTGTTTTCTAGACAGAACTTGTGATTGTTTGCAGTGTTGTTTTCAGTTTTATTTTTACTATTTTCCCCCTATTTTTTTTCTTACTAGTAAGTAAGTTCTGTGAAATTAAAAGCTCTTTTTACACCTGGTTGATTTGGAGGCTCATATTAAAGGTTCATGGGTTTAATGGTACTTTCTTATTATTTTTTGTCATTGTTTGACAGGATTCCATCTTTTCAACTCGTTTATGAGAACGAAAACACCTTAAACTCTTTTCTTTCACAGGTTACTCAACTGACAGGTTTCTCAGACCCCGTCTACGCAGAGGCCTACGTCCACGTCAATCAGTATGACATTGTGCTGGATGTGCTCGTGGTGAACCAGACCAGTGACACTCTGCAGAACTGCACACTAGAACTGGCCACACTGGGTAAGGAGCCTGGGTGGGAACAAAGCAACCGCTGAGCGGCAGTGAGGTGCTGGGTATTGGCACCTGTTGTAAGAAGCTTCTGAAATGCTTAAACATTTATACTTAATTAATACTAATTAATACATTAATACTTAATTAATACATTTATACTTAATTATAATACTTAAACATTTATACCAGCTAGCTGCCATAGTGAAAGGATGTTTCTGAATGCCTTCAAGAATATATTTTTCTTGCAAAAGGGGGATGGGTTGTGCCTACTGGCACTGATGTCACTGGGACAGTATAAACCAGTGTCAGATTTTGAATTTTTTCATGCTTTTTTCACTAGAAAATTATCATTCCATTTCCCCTTCTACCTTTTTTTTCTGAAATATGGGCAGGATTTTTAATAAACTTACTCCCCATTGCGCTATCACCATAGAGCAAGAGGACAGAATCCAAACCGGTACAGAGCAAATGTCAGGTAACAGAAAGCCATCTGCCCTAGGTGCTTCTTGGGCTCAGCTTGAAGTACTTAAATACTGCGCATTCCCTTGACCAACAGCTGTACCAGAACTTGCTTGAACAGTACTGAGGCTTCATTAACTTCTTTTAGGGGAGGGAGTGGAGGAGATAATCCCAGAACAGTAACCAATTTCCTATTAATTGTCTTCTGTTTTGGCAGTCAGGCCTTGAAATGTGTTTACAACATCCTAGGAGAACACATTACATACTTGTAATTGATGTAAATATGACTGGAGGGGCATAACCTTCCTTCTAGTCTTTTGCAAATCGTTTGATCAGTCTAGTGATGGAGATAAACAAAACTGATACATTACTTACTAGGTTGTATTTTTCTATTTATCAGCTCAGTAAGTTGGAATTCTGTATTTCCCAGTTGGTGTCTTCAGATGTGTTGCAAAAATTGACCTGATGCGTCACTCCTGTGCATAGAGCTGATGCTGTTGCTGTATTCTCAAATTGCACAGTGTAATAGAACTAAGGAGTCTTTTACAATCGCTTGCTAAAGGATTAGGAAAAACACATCTCTTACTGTTTCCTGGGAGCAATTATATTCAAAATCAAGGTGATACTTTGACCTGTTTATAAAATATCTTAGTGCATGTGATACTGGACGTTGAACTTTGGTTTTGACACACTTGACTGTCGGATTAGGTATTATGATGTTGTCAGTGATCGAAACACAAAGTTGAATTAACCATTTCCCAATTGGAAAATATTAATTCTAAACTCAATCTAAAGCCCATTTAAGCCAGTATTTGCATTTGTTTTCAGAGGGATTTTGGTGGATACAGTAATATTTTAACTGAAATTTTCAATGCGATGTAAATTATTTTGTCTTGCAGGTAGCAAATTCTAAAAAACCCCCAACCAACCAAAAACCAAAATCCAAATCAAGTAATACTTTTATGGTGGGATTTAGCTCAACTCAGCACACGTTGAACTTGAATGACAAGAAAATAAATGTTCTTCCAAAAGCTAAACTCACTGTGTACTGTTATCGTTCTCTGATCCCCATCTCCCCGTTTCTTTACACAGGTGACCTGAAACTTGTGGAAAAACCATCTCCTCTGACACTTGCTCCACATGATTTTGCAAACATTAAAGCCAATGTCAAAGTCGCTTCAACAGAAAATGGAATAATTTTTGGTAATATTGGTGAGTAAACAATTTGGTGTGCAAAATTAACATGTGTAGCATTTTGTAACTGCCTAATGAGCTCCAAATTAGTCTAAAACGCTTCCTACAAGGAGGGGAAGGGAGGTGTGAAGGAAGGATGCCGTATGTGTGAATATTTTGTGATGATTTTTCAAATATTTGTATTGCTTTTTACAATCATAGTAGGATATGCTACCTTTAGAATGATTGCCAGCATGAAACTTGAGCCCAGGTCTCAGAATTTGACATGAGCTAGGCAGCCTTGCCTGAAAGACCAGCACACGTAACTCAAAATTCCGTGGCAACCGGGTAAAGCACTTGAAGAGGACAGGTGTTCTGAGATGAAGTGTTGACTGTTGTTAACTGGCAGGTGGTAACTGAGCACTTTTATTTAGTGCAAATTCACTTTTTTAAAACATTAAGGTGGTTTGTGTTTTATATTGCAGTGTATGATGTCTCTGGAGCAGCCAGCGACAGAAACTGTGTGGTTCTGAGCGATATTCACATTGACATCATGGATTACATCCAGCCTGCTTCTTGTACGGACGCAGAGTTCAGACAGATGTGGGCAGAATTTGAGTGGGAAAACAAAGTTAGTGTTATTTTTTGTTGTTGTTGCTGGGGTATAATTCTGTTCCTTGTTCTACATCAGCTCATCTCATCAGCATTTTCTCGTGATATAAACATCATTCAGCGTCCGCATTGGCCGTTGGCGTCAGGCAGCTCATTGCTGTTGTTCTCTTCTCTCTCTCACAAGCATAGTGATGCACTAGGTTTTTTTCTTGCAGAAGAGGTATGTGCATTGAGCCTTATGTATGGAAGGTGTGCAAATTGATAAGTGGTTGCTGTGTATTTTGTCTCAAGGGTGAGAGAGCAACAAGTGTGAGTTTATGCTGAGGCTGCATAATTATTCCTACTCTTAGCCTCTCCAGTTCTGAATTGCTTTGGTTTTGTTTGTTTTCTTAAATCATATAGAAATATAGAATCATCTGGGTTGCAAGAGACCTTTTAAAGGTCATTTAGTCCAGCCCCTGTGCAGAGGGCAGGAACATCTTCATTATTTTATTACTTTGCAGGACAGCCGTAGACGTCATATAAGGCAAACAAAGTAATGGGTGCAGTTAATATTAGAGGGTGCCCAAACTGTTAGTTACAGACCTGTTAAAAAAGGGCTTAAGGGAAATGCTCATAAAAACAGCAACTTAATTTAAAAATAGAGTAGAAACCTGAAAATAAAATGGGATATACTTTACACAAACTGTAGCCTTGTTTGCTAAATGTATTTGTCTATTCTCTTGAGACTACGTTTTAAGTGTCGCGGAGGGAATGTGTGAACAATAAATTTTAATACGTGTGATGGGAAGCCTTAGCAATTTGTAAACTACTCTTAACAAATGCATTAAAAAGCAATTTAAACACGACCCATGATATTCAATATGAGGAAGGTAAGGCAGCCCTGAAAGCTTTTTTTTTTCTGGAAGGGAAAGGTTACTGATTAAAATCAAGCTTTTGGACTAGATACCACTTTTCCTTTTTCTGGCAGTGTGTCAGCTATATTCAGTAAGGTCCATTATTTTCCATAGAGAGTCTACGTGTTCAGCAGAGTATCATATTCACCTAAAACATTTTAGAAAACACAGTTAACAGCACGAAATTCTCCCTCTTTAACAAGTGGGTGGCAGGAGGTGAAGACTCCGTGTGATGCCACCACATAATGGGCAGTGCAGCCAGCTTACTGCACGTGGTGTTCCTCCAGGAGAAATGGAGCAATAATCTCCTTAATAGTGCCCCGAAGAAAAATGGCTTCAGAAATACCTGAGGTGCTAATTAAGTAATAGCCATTTTTTCCCTTCTTGAAGGTAACAGTGAATACAAATATCGTTGATCTAAATGAATACTTACAGCACATACTGAAGTCAACCAATATGAAATGCCTGACTCCAGAGAAGGTGAGCTGTTTGCTTGAAGACTTTTTGACACCCTTTTTAGTTCATGTGTTTTATTGTTAATTTCTTTTGCATTTCATATGAATATTAATAGAGATGCTTGCCTATGATATAAAATAGTACATACACTCGAAAGGTTTTTTTAAATGAGGGGTCTGAAAAGAGTAAAAGCAAATTAATGATACAAAAATTCTGTGTTGCTTAGTCACTCTAGCTATTTTTTGCCAAGCTAGAAAATCAGAATGTCTGTTCTGATTCATAGTAGCTAAGCTGTGGTATAGATTTGATGGGACTATCTATTTATGAAGGTTTTCTTCAGTACCTCCAAGTTTGTTTCTTCTCCAAGTTTACCTTTCTTTTGCCAGTATGCCCTTTGGTTGTAAAGCAAAATCAATATATACAATCAGTCTGCTGTTAAGATCTAGTAAGGATAATAGCTACCAGCTAATACACATATAGTAGCCAAAATAAGTATGGTAGTTACTGCTGCTATTTACCTCCTCTACCATTTGGCTGTTCATTAGATCAGACTGTAAAATGCCAACCTACTTTGTCTTGAATATTGCAGATTGCGTGTCTTCCAATCTTAATTTTGGGAACAGGCCACCACTGTTTCCCACTGAAACATTCTCCCATGTTACAAAATGTTGTATGTGAAGAAAGAAGTTCAAATGTTCAATACTGATATTTACCTAGCTAACCTAGGATCAGTTAAAATCTGTTTAAAGGATTTTGGGGCTTTCTAAAGCGTTCGCATATGCTTTCTGTAGGCACTTTCTGGTTATTGTGGCTTTATGGCAGCCAATCTTTATGCACGTTCCATATTTGGAGAAGATGCACTTGCAAATGTCAGCATTGAAAAGCCAATTCACCTGGGACCAGAGGCGCCTGTCACTGGTCACATACGAATCCGTGCAAAGAGTCAGGTAAGGTGGCTTATATTTAGAGCACTGTTTCTCCTTGTCATTTTTAAGAAAATGTACAGAGCACTCTTAAAAACTTGCAGATTTTTGGTATGTATGCTAGTTTCTAGTACTAGGTAAATGGGGAAAAAAAATGAGGGAAGGTGAATATAGGAACTTCAATTTTAAAACTGTCTTATACAGATTTTGTGAGGAAACAATGTCTTTCTAATTAGGTGTAGTCATACCCTAAAACCATGTTATAGATCTTTTCTCACAGTGCATTATCATAAAATAGGCCAAGTTTTCTTTGTTTTATTTATAGCACTGCAAATAGGAGGTTATATTTTATCTGCTTTCAAATAAAGAGCAAAAATTTCCCAAGGTTCCGTGATTTGTTTCCTATTAAAATACATATTTCAGTTTCACACAACAGGGAAATTTTATGCATGTAATTGCTGTTCACTGGTTCTTTTCAAAAACAATACAACAAAACCCAAAGTCTTTCAGTAGGACTATTTTCTGTAAGTACATCTAGGAATCTGCTTCGGATTTGAGAACTTCTGCCTCCCAACTGAAAAAAAAGTACAAGATTTGGAACTGTTTAATTAAAAAACATCATAGCAATGCATAGCATAGTATTTTAAACAGCGAACAATGAAGGACTACCTGGGAGTTTGCACATTCAAAGAAACCATTTAGTTATGTGAAGTCACTATAGAGATTTTTGGAGAGGTTTAAATTCACATTTCTGATGTGTTTACAGTGGCATTTTTGCATAAGACTGCATTCACTTACCTATGCCAGCTTAGTTTCCTCTGAAACCATTCCGCTCTTGACTATGGGGATTTATTCATGCAGTTTCTTTTGAGATTTCTTCAGTGCCTTTGCAACGTTAATACAGTTCTGTGATGAGCTTTGGTTAGATTATTTTCTGTAGCTTTAATGCATTGAGTGCATCAGCACTGAGACTTTCAACAGTTGAATTTCAGCAAGTGGACCGACAGTTGAAATTTTTCCAGTGGCAGCACACTTTCAATTGCTTGCAGGTCAAAAGGCTTAAATCTCTCTTTTTAATTATTATTCTGCCTTTTGTATTGAAAACAGATGTAGCAGTTTCTAGCTTACTTAAATTTGATTGTTTCAGTAATATCTGTAAATCCAGCCTTCACCAGGTGTAAAGAAGTGTGCACTGTAACGTGTACAAACAAATTAACAGTTAAAAATACTTTCATTTCCATGCCAGTAACTTTGTAGATTTCTTTGTATGGAACTTTCATTTTAATATAGATAAGATTAAGTTATTTTGAAGTATCTCAATGATTAATGTCTGCTTTCTTTTCCTTGCAGGGAATGGCCCTGAGTCTTGGAGATAAGATCAATCTCTCTCAGAAGAAAACAAGTTTATAAACTTTACCCAATGTATTTTCAGGTCTTTTTACAATTTAACCTTAGGTATGTGGCTTTTGGGATCCAGAACATCTTATATTCCTCAGTGTTCTGTAACTGTAGAAGCCAAGCTTTTCAGCTGAAAGCATTCCAGCAGATAATTCATAGGTTCTCCATGATTGATACTGAGCAAGATTTTAAATCTCCATTTTATTTTTTTTCCTTTGTCCTGGAAGTCATGTTTTCTTTGTCTCTAATATATACTGATAATCCAAGTACAATAAACAAATTATGCCAGTACTGTTTTGTCTGTAAAATATAATCTCTGTATTATTTGATCAGTATTGAATATCTGGCCAGGGGTATTTTGATACTCTAAGAAAGTGGGAGTGTGTAATAGCTTAAGAGTTTGCAGTGCTGACTAGGAGGCTTGAATTGTGTGAATGTGTGATCGTGACTCTTGAACACGCTGGTATACTTGGGAGAATATATATCAAATATCAAAGGCTGTATCTTCCAAATGGTTGGTTTAGTAATGTAACCACTTGGCTCAGAGAAGCTTGTAATATCAGAAAAGTGATTCAAAATCCAGCTCTTTACAGGAAGCAGTATAGCCTTATACTTTGTTTCTGAAATGCTTTCCTAACAGTGTTATCTTGAGTAACGTAACTTTATTTTTTTTACTTAATAATGCACTTGGCTGTCTTTTCTGTATTCCAGTTGTGGCAGCATAAGCAGTATTTGCAGTGAATGCAGCTATTAGCCACGTGTAAGCTCAGGAAGGAAGGATTCAAACTCATTATGATCTTGCAGTGAATTGAACCAAGTTGGGGAATTGTGGAAAAGCAAGAACTGTGGGTGAAGGTTGGATCAGGATGTGGAAGTGGGTTAACACCATCTGGCTACTAAATGTTATGCAAATTAGTAGTAGATCAAAACATAACCATTAGGTTGAATATTCTTGTAGCTAAAACTGTTCAGCATTAATTCTGAATTAGTTGTCTTGTTGCAATTCATTCTACAGAAGAGTCTCCAGAGCCGACATTACTCTTCCAGTTGGCAGAAAGTCCTGCTGCTGAAGCTTTTGCTCAGTAGCTGAGGTAGTGGACTGCTTTTTTTTCTGTTCAGGTCACCTTTTTCTACAGTGGCTTTTGTGGCCTAAAGAGAGATTGGCTGAGAGTGTCTGTGTCTGCCTGAGTTGTGTCATTTGAGAGTGGTGGTCCACAGGTCTTCAGCCACTCCAGGGCGGGCCCATCACTGCTTGAGAACTCTGTAGTTGGGACACCTGCTCCAACCACTTACAGGGAAAGGGAAGTTGCATGTATGAGCATCATGGTTTCCATAAGGATTAGCAATTGAAAGCAAATAGGAGAGCTGAGAGCCACAGATGCACCCCAATCCTGCTCTCCTTAGAACAGCAGTTTTTAAAATGAACTCTGAAATAATTGCTATTGAAGTGTTTGATCAACAGTAAGGGGGTGCAGGACATTTCCTCAATACTAGAGAACAGTTCAGCATCAGCAGAGGAGCATCTTACACAGACTGTTCTTCTTTAGGATCCACATACAGCTTTTTTACAGCAGCAAAAGTTGGGGAAAGCAAGTGTTTAGCTGTGGCTATGCTGTCTTGTTCAAACCTTTATACAAGGAGGGTACTAACCTAATTTTTGCACAGCAAGTATGCACTGCATACACTGTGCTTGGCCAAGGTAATGTTACTCCACAGCTCTGGTTTTAGAAACTTGGATAAGAACAGGGATAAATTCCCCGTAGGATTAAATGGAGCAAGAAGAGAACTTGCTGCTTTCCCAGTAAAAGTTTTAGAATGTCACTGCAGGAAGGTGGTCTCTCTTCTGCCCCCGCTCTTAACACAGAGCTGTGAGTCAGGGCCAGATTTCTTTATTCAGGATCCCATGAGGATTTCTATTTGTGTCCCATATAGATGATAAGACAAGAAGCAGGAATGTTTATCTGATGGTGGGCATGATGGAGGCAACTCCCAGTTCTCTAGGAGAGGAAGGGTCATCCCAAGAAAACATGAAAGTGGGTAGCACGGACCAAAAATAAATCGGGCTATTGGGGAACATAGTTTGTATACTGACCTCCAAAAAGATTGAGTGGTTTCTGTGGAGACAGCTTTATACAGCTCCCAGAAAGGTGAAAGCCTCATGTGAGGGGTATCTGCTCTGCATCGTGGGCTTTTTGGCACTGAGCTGCCTCTGGAGCGTTGAGGAAACTTACCCAGGCAGTGAATCCACACCTTGGGTAGGCTAGATAGTGACAGCCTGCGCCCTGTCCCAGCTTCAGGTGGGTTACACTGTGATCTACAGTCCGGGTGTTGCTACACCAGGGGGGGCTGTCTCACAACTCAGAGGCATTTTGATAGAAAGTGTTAAGAGGAAGAAAGTAAAGCTGCAAGTGTTGTCATAGAAGTGACACAGGGTAATTTTGGCCAGCTTGGGGTCACTTCCAGTTGGGTTTTGTGTATTTGCAGGTTGCCTAGCTATGTATAACCAGGGCACGATGACGCTGGCAGCTCAGATGACTGATCTAGTACATCTGTTTGAACACTGCCTTTTCTCTAGAGGCTTTACTTTCCTGAAGCATAACGAGCTAGATCTGGCTGTATACAGCTGGCCTAGGGACAGTATCCTATTTGAAAGACGTGCTAATGAGTTCATTAAGAGAGGGATATAGGTGATATGCAGGAAATTCTGTGGCTTTGCCCCTGCGTTTGTAATCCTGATCTAGGCAATTTTTGTTTGTTTGAGCAAAGCCATAAATATCCATCTTATTTCTCTAGGTATTTCTTCTGATATTGTGTGTGTATGTATTCTGTAGTTTGTAATTTTGACTTTTCCAAACTCTGTCATTTTTTGATTGCATCAGTGCAGTATATTTCATCAGAATGATCCACAGATGCCAAGAATGGAATGGAGCTGCTAGCGAAAACGGCGATTTCTTTCCTTTTGAGAGACGAGGGTGATTCATGGAGCTATAGATTGTAGACATTTTACAGTTGAGTTATATGAATTTGGATGTTGTCAAAACCCAGTTATTTTACATAGGTATAAATTCTGCCGTTTCTGTGGCTTGCAAGTCCCTGTTTTGCTTTTCATTTCACTGGAATTTTATTTAGGGGAAGCAGGGCAGACTTAAGCCTGTTGTTATCCTGACCCCAACACGAGCAGAGTTAGTGGGTCTCATCCTGTTCACGGGTTTTTTTCACATTTGACGGTTCCTGTTTTCCCTCTAATACCTGATCACAAGGATCTAGTCTTCTACAACAGGTGGTCACACTAGCATCTTTTCATTAAAAGTGTGGTCTCTTATTTTTCCATTAATGCCTCTTATTTTCTATTATGCCATAAGGGGTTGTAATAATTTTATCCTGCTTCTAATTTTAATTACTTCCCACGTTTGGAGATGACATCTGACTCCTGTATTTGGAAAGGTAAGGGAACCGGTTTCTTTTTCAGAAATGATAATTTGAATTTCAAAATGCAGCAATGAGTTCTCAATCTGATCTTATGGAACAACTGCTGTCACTCAGATTTAGAAACAAGAATAAGGAATTATTTCCACTGAGTTGTCCTTAAATTATACATTATATTAAATATGTATATATTTTATTAATGTGTAGAAACTTCACTCTAGGCTAGATTTCCCCTGATCTTTACTTTTTTTTCCTTCTCTGATTTTTTAGAACTGTAGATCTCATGTACTGTCCAAAACTAACATGACACGTTCCATAGGCATTCCTGCTTTTAATTGTTTTTCAAATGAAATCCTGTCATTCTTTCCAATCTCCCCTGAATTCAGTGGTGCTAGCAGGCCAGCTTCCTTTCTGAGCTACGCCTGCTGAAACGCGAGAGTTGTTCATGTGCAGAAGCATATGCCAGTTAGCAGTAAATTGAGGCCAGGAGCAGTGAGTGAATGGTGCAGGCATGCATAAGCCCCTTCAAACTGGCGAGTAGCATTGTCACTTCAGAGGCGTCCCAGCTTGTTGCAGGGTACTCTATTTTTCTGCCGTAAAACAGAACGTGACACCTGTGGGCACAATGAAAACCTTCTGGGTTCGTTGGTTTTAATGATGCAGTGCACGGGTTTAGGTGTGAATCTCCTTTTGCACCTATAGCTGTCATCTTGTGGTATGCACTTGAACTTAAACCAGTTTTCCTCCTGGTGGGACCCGTGCTGAAGCTGTGAAGCAGAGCACTGTCTCGGTGCCTCCCTTGCGGCATGGCCATGGGGACCTCCAGCAGTTAGGTCTGTGTGTGCATGTGATGTGCACCTGGGACCAGGACCTGGTGCCAGCCTCAGTCCTAATTAAGGCCGAGCCTGGATGTGAGGTATCAGAACGGCAACAGGTCAGACCAAATCAAAGGTGATCTCTGCATTGGTGTCCAAGCTTCACTTCAACTGTTAACTTACCTTTGTCGTTCCTACCTCACTGAGTGGCTGCTGGCAGAGAAGAAGCTGCCTGCCCTCAGCATTATCCTGTGCTCTCAGGTCTTTCAGGCTCTTCCTGTGCAGTTCTTGGTACCAGATGGGAGTTGTGCTCTGTGCTTCGATCTATTCGGTCTTGAGCATCATCTCTGCTTGCTTACAATATTCTAATATCTGAAAACTGCAACCTGAAACAGGCCACTTAATTCTGTGTTCTGCACAGATCTGATCCCAGCCTGGGTGGCGAGTATCCCAGTTTGTTTGGTTAGTACAGTTGATGATGTCTCCCAGTAGAAAGTGGCAGTGTTCACTGGCTCCTTACAATTAGATCCCTATTGACACATTATTTTCCCAAGGAGAGAGTCAATTCTTATTCTACCACAGCTACGGTTCTTTGAAGTGGTGTTGTCCTCGAGGATACTGTAGCTCACCCTTACCCGTGCTTGTGCTGGGTGGAGAAGAAGAGGCCACCTGAATCCATCACAGGTAGCACATGCAGCAGAGCACATATCGCTGGCTGGGTCAGACTGTCTGCAGGGTCCTGCATGTGTGTCCAGGGAGAGGTCTGCTGACTGCACCTGCTCCTCAAACCCTGTTTCTACCAATCCAGGCTTCCCCAGTTTACTAGGCTGCATTTGCACAGGTGTTTACTTGCTCAGGTAGCCCCTACCTGCCAGTAAAAACCAACACAGAGGTGGTGGAAGTTGTCTCAGAAGAGCAGTTTGCCCTCAGCGCGGCAGCTGGCTCCCTGCGCTTTGCCGCGCTGCCCCATCGTACAGGGGCTGGATCTCCCCAACTCCCTGACCTACAGAGGCCAACAAGGTGATGGACAAAACTGAAGTTTTGTTTCCCATGTGATATAAATGTTTCCATCGTGGAAAGCAGATTCCCCTTCTACTCTGCTTAGGAGGAATTGTCTTGGATTCCCATATCAGAGTTTTTAAATGGCATTTCAAACTTTTATAAAGGTGCAAGAAAATAAACTATTAACATCTTATGACCTGTCAATACTTTAGTGCTTGCACTTTAAAGCATGTAGCGCTGTGTTCTGTATCTTCAACAAGAGAGAGGATTCTTCCAGGGTTTGTATGCCTACCCCATAAGTAAGAACAGGTGTTTTTTCCCTACGCCTGTTCTCACTTACACTTCGGGCGCCTAAGTTCAGCAGCGATACTATATCCAGCTTTAATAAATGTGAACGTTGCCATGGAAACGCTGTCACTTTGGGAGAGGTACGAAATGCCAAAGAAACCTGTCCTCGCAGCATGCAGATGCTAAAAGCAGATGAAGACATTTATCAGTTAATCAGTTAAGCTTATTATTTATGGAAAATACCGATCATGTGAGACTATGGAATGCGTTCGTTAATTAAGTGAAAAATCAGGAATTGTGTGTGTTCCAGCTAATTTCTTGTGTTACTGTAGAGCGTGAAGAGACAAGCCCTAACAAATACTTACTTATATTTCTGGAAGCATAAAGTAGTCTCCAACTTCCCAAGTTGCATATGTTAAAGCACATAAATAATGAAGCTGCAAATCTTGTTTAACCTTTGCTTTTTTCTTATCCATGTATTTTTGCATTACCAGTTTTCCTGGAAATTTCTGTGGTTTGTAATTGGGGCAACCATGTTTTCTAAAGCTTGTAACTGATTTTTGTAGCAGTATTTAGTGGATGTTAATGGGAGTAGGTCTTGAGAATGAAACAGATTGCCCCTTTTTTTTTTTTTTTTCATATGCCCAGGAAATCACCTTAGGGCCCTGGTTTTGTTGCTCTGGAGATACGCCGCCACCTCTCCCAAACGCTAGGAGATATGCTGGTGAAAAGTTCTGCGTGAAAGCCCAGTTGCCATTCTGCTTCTGAAAACCTGTCAAGAGTCCCCACTTTGATCCTAGTCAGTAACTGGGCAGGTTACTGACCCGAGTTGGGTTCCAGGACAAGCTCTGGGTGAGTGTGAGAAGACAACTGGGAACCAGACGGCTGTTCACGTGTTGGAAGGGAGTACTGGTGAGCAGCTAGCAGTCAGAGAACAGAGACTTTGCCAACTCTGGCCTGTGGTTTACACTTTGCCACAGCCCAGCATGAAGGCAGAACGCTCCCACCAAAGCAAGACTAGCTTTTGACGTGCACAAAAGTTAACAGCTGGTTAAGTTAAGTGAAGTGTTATGCAGCAGCAGCAGGACCAGGGTGCAGCAGGGACAGTCTCACGTATTTCAGATGACTTTTCCAATGAGCCAAGGAAAGGGAATTGATAAAGCTGGGGTCAGCAGGCTTGTCCTGCGGCTCCCACACAGCCACTAGTGAAAAGCATTGTGCAACACCTTGTTTGTTGCAGTGAAGGCGTATTTTCTAGCTCTGCTTTCCAAGGCCTTGAACAGATACAGGCACAGGATCCAGAGGAGAGCCACAGAAATGTTCAGAGATCTGGAACACTTCTGTGAGGACAGGCTGAGAGAGTTGGGGTTGTTTAGCCTGGGGAAGAGAAGTCTTTAGGGAGATCTTATAGCAGCCTTTCAGTAGTTAGAGGGGGCTTCTAAAAGAGAGACAATTTAGTGTGGCCTGTTGCAATAGGACAGGTAATAATGGTTTTAAACTAAAAGAGGAGAGATTAAGACTAGACAGAAGAAATGTTTCATAGTGAGAGATGGTAGATTGGAAGTAGAAGCAAGGAAGAAATGTTTTACAGTGAGGGTGGTGAGACACTGACCCAGGTTGCCCAGAGAAGTTGTAGCTGCCACATCCCTGGAAACATTCAAGGCCAGGTTGGCCGGGGCTCTGAGCAACCTGCTCTAATTGCAGATGTCCCTGCTCCCTGCAGGGGAGTTGGGCTAGGTGACTTTTAAAGGTCCCTTCCATCCCAAAGCATTTTATGATTTCATGCTCCAACATAGTGCACCAAGCTTTGGTTGCTTCAGGTTGGAAAAAGCCCAAGGTCATTTAGAGAAGTCTAGAGGGCCAGACCTTGCTATTTTAGGGAGAAATGGCATATACTTTGCCCCAGGAAAGATGGAAGGGCTCTGTAATCATTGAAAAAGGGAAGACTAGTGGAGTTGAGGCTTCCTCCAAAGAAGTCTGAAATGCCCAGGAAAGGTTTGGCTGATCCTGCTTGATTAGATTAGGATAAGCTTTTGGGGGAGGTGAGTTTCTTCAGCTTGATGGTGTGATACTAGCCCTGTAAAAAAGGAATTGTTCAGGAATCCTTTAGTGGCACTGTCCTCCGCTACTGAAGTGCCCAAATCTTACTGAAGCCAGAGAACACATACTTTCCTAGCCTAGAATATGTTGTGTCTGACCACTGCAGTTATTTGGATTCCAGGTGTGGCCTTTTAACTTCGTGTGTTGCAATATACAATGTATCTTGCAGTAACCTGAAATTGCACTTAATTAATTGGGAGCGTGGAAATGCAATGGCATCTAAAGGAACGATGCTGGCACTGCTCATTCACAAAGGTTTCTGCCCTAAACCACCACTGCACCGAGAGCAGGAATGCCAGTGATGACAGAGTTACGTCGTGGAGTGGGTTCTGTACCGCGCGATAAAAGTTTTGCTGGGTGATGTAAGGGATGCAAGTATTACAATCGCTTGTCTCCTCATGCTTTTTAATGACAGTCTTAAATGTGATATAGCCCTAACGTTCTCATATGAAGATCAGTCATCTGAAAAGTATGTTGAAATGGTGCCCTTCACAGAGATGAGCTCCGTGTAACCATTTCAAAATCCGGCTGAATCGCGTAGATTCCCCAGCGGCGATCCAACGCGTTTGCATTTGACTGCGGGGTGTACGTTATCTTCCCCTGGCTGAAATGATTCTCGTGCTTGTGACCGGGCAAAAGTTACCTGAAGTTCCACTAAACCTCAGCTTTCATGAGTTAAGTAGCTACCTAGAGAAATGGGTCTTGTGTCAGTTCTCTCCGTGCAGAATTTGAGGTATGGGATGAGAACAGGATCTGAGTTTGAGAATAACTGACTGACGATCTTCTCTGCCCTGCAGTTCGGACCCAAGGAGGTAGAACCTCCTGCAGCAGTCACTGAGTGGGATGCACAACCAGGCTCATGTACTCCCAGAGCTTTTTCAAAGGATCCATTATTCTAAATTCCTTGAAAACTTCCTGAAAATTAAAAATCAATCCTTTTTCTCAATATCTGTCAAGGTAGTAAACTTATGGAAGTACTTTTTGTGCCCAGAGTGAAGGACTTTGACAGGAGACAAATGCAGTCATTTACACTGGCAGACTCATTCTCCGCCTGACCTCACCCCAATGGCATTTTGAAAGTGTGGGTTCGTTATTTTGCTCAGGTGAATCACTCAAAATTACCATTTGTCTGAAAGAGTTTATCAAATCCTGATGGGATTTTGCAAAATAAATGGCTTTGCAATTCTTCACCTAGCAGATTGCTGAGAGATGAAATGAGTCTCTGAGATATTTATTAACTTCTGTTGTTAACTCTGAATATGAGGAAGGCTTCTGCTTTAAACTTTTCTGAAGGAAGTCTTGCCCTCTTTAGTTACCAGTGAGAAGCTTTTACTACACCATGAAATGCTGGTCACCCGGCTAATGGCCATTTACGCTGTTTGTAAAAACACAAAATTCTTCTTAGAAAATTTGGATTATCAAAAATAATGTTCTAATGATAAGATTTTGAAAACAATCTTTACTGGTTTGCAAATATTTGGTCTTTTCTGACAGTTCAGAACTCTAGTGGATGCCTAGTCCCTGAGGGTAAGGAGATGGGTTTCTCATGTAGTTGCTCAGCAATGGACTTGGAGAAAATGGCCACAAAGATGCTTGTCCTTCTCTCCTGTTCTATCAGGCAGTTGGAGTATCACCGTCAGCTTTTGACACCTGATGTAATGATTCACTAGCAGCAGGCGTATATTTAATCCTGTAAGGTAGGAGTGTTAAGTAGGCAGGACAGAGTTCGCACGTATGGAATATCGCATTCCTCAGGGATGCTGGAGCAGGCGAAAGCTTATCCTCTGCCTTCGTACCTGCGCGTCAGGACGCGAACGCGAATCACGGTGCTTGCTGGTCCAGATCAGTCACGGGTGCAAAGGTGCAGCCGCAATTTAACTACAGCAAACTGTCAGCAAGGGGCAACTTCCCTTTCGCGAAAGGTGCCCCTCAAACTGCTTTAGTTGCAACACCACGTTAACTAGATGAGCTCTTCCCACCATGAGCTCGTGTTCTGAATCGTATCTAGATTGCCAGATAAGCTTTATGGAGACGGGTGGTGTGTATGTGACGTGTGCTAGGCGTGTTTGGGCCGTGACATGCTGTGCCATCAGATAGGACTGGGGTATCTGAGTGATACCGTTAGGGAAGCTTCCAATGATTTTTGCCTTCTCTTTACCAAGTGTTATGTATGTTCTCCTCCAAGGAGCAAAGGATTGTGGGAAAGGAACAAGGGAAGATAGTGTGTAGAAAGGGAAATTCCTTCTAATTTTCTGTAACTCTGTAATTTTCAGTAGTCCCTTGTCCTAGCGGTTTGCTTAGACTTTTTTTTTTTTAGCAAACACTTAACAGGCCCAGAATAAGAGCAGGTGAGAAAAGGAGAACATGGTAGTGCTGAGAGATTATTGCAATTTTGATGGTCAACAGAAAGACAGTTCAGCAGTGCAAGGGAGAAACTGATGGAAGCAGCAACTCTCAAATCAGGTGAGGTTAAGACTGGTTCTTAGCAGAATGTTTCGTGTGTAATGGCTCATACCATCTCTTTACATCGTATTTTAAAGGCAAAGTATTTTTAAGATAGTTTTTTTTTGTCCACTGTTCTGCAGATGGGGATAGTTTGGGGATTTTTCAGTAGATGATTGTCTCAAAGTGTTTTATGGCCAAGAGCATTGCTGCCATAAAAAATGTTGGCTACTTCTGTCTGCAGCTTCCACATCTAAGTCCTACATACATTCCTTAACTCTAGCTGCCTCCTCTCTTACTGATCCTACTCATTAATGAATGCTGTGGTTTCTTTACTGCTGCTTCTTCATCCTGGATCATTATAGGGTCACTGAAGGTAGTTCTTCCCTCTGGGTATATTACTAGCTGTTCCTGATCGTTTCACAGCATCGTAATTATGGAGAAACAAGAGGTTGCAAATGATGAAAACAGTTTAATTTAGATTCAGTACCAGCTATAGGGGAAAATCCATTTATGAATACACAGTGTTGGCTTTATTTTTTTTGCCTTTTTACCAGCAGATGCTGCAGAGCTCTTACCTGGTTCTGGGAGAGCCAAGGAGAAGGGGGAATACAGGCTTTTCACTGGTCTGCTCTGGGTTTAGTGTTCCATCAATCTCACACCTGTAGTTGGCATTGAAACCCAAAGACAGCAGGTACTTTACGGTGCTTTTGACAACAGACAAAGCAGGTACTGAGTACAGATTTCCATGCAGCACTGCTCTTGAACCTCAGTTGTCTCTGCCTACAGCACATCCATTATCCCAGCCCTTAGGCCGTGACCGTCAGGAAGGGCTACTGCCTGAGTGCTGCAGCAAGAACAACTCCCTGAGGTGTCTGAGGGCAGTAAGCCTGTTTCACCTCTACCCATGCATCAAATATGAACTTGTGTCTCCAGTGACTTAACTTTCTGCACCGCTGGTCCCCAGCCCTCTCTGTAATGCTCTTATTTCTTCATGGGTCACAGGGGAGCCTCTCAGGCTTTTAATTTGTAGCTTATTGTTTAAAGATTTATTTGTTTTGCAAGCCTACTGCCAATGCTGATCACAGGCTGGCATCTGTGGAAGGAAGCTGGACAACTGGAAGAGCGTCCACTACTCCAGTCAGGTGCCTTATCTGTTAAGGGACTGCTTTGAAGGATTTGGGTCATTTGCCAATGTCATCTTAAAACTGCAGATGCTTAATTTTTCTTGTTTACAGTGGGGATATGTGAGAGAAAATGAGGTGTAACCAGCAGGTCCCTTGATGTTGCAGAAATGTCAGTGGGGTTTTTAGGTAGGAGAGCCTTGTTTCCATGGCTACCCTTTGTTATGATTCCTGCTGTTGGGATCGACTTGAATTCTGCAAGTACCAGAGGGTGCCCAGTGGTGGAACAGCTTGGTCTCGGGCAGAGGGTAGGGGCAGGACATTCTCCTGCACAAACCAGCGGCACCTGTTCTCTGGGCTCTGCTAATCCCTCCTCCCTCACTTTGAAGACAGCAATCTCACGTTCCTTTCTCTGCTGCCTTCTCCCTCCAGCAGAGTTCCCCATTTCAGGGACACACCACTGTAACAGGCAACTTAATTAAGCCCAAAGACCATAAAGAAGATGCTGATCTTTCTCCCTGCTGCCAAATCAAGACAGTATAACCAAGGGGACACTGTAGTTCTTGTCCCAACCCCCCTGCTCACCCAGGGACCAACCTGTGTCCTGCTAAAACAAACAAACCAACCAAAACCCATCTGAAACAAAGCAACCCCTGTCTCCTGGAATTGCTGTTAATTTCAAAGTGAGATTTCAGTGTTAATTTTTTCTGTCTCAGGTTTTTCCTGTGATGTTTTCCTTTTCCAGCCTCTCCCTCCCCAACACAAGCAGCAGCAAGTTGATGGAAGGAGCTGTTAATGTTTGGTTGTTAATGTAGCTACACTCAGAGGCCACAGTCTCTGTCGTGCTGGGTTGTAGATGGAGTAGCAGTCTTCTACTTATTCACAGATCCATCTGTAATAATAGGAAAAGGTTTCTGAAAGCCTAATGGTGGTTTGATAGCATTGGTAACTTCGAATTTGCTTGGGTGTTTCTGTGAGTTTTTAAGTGTGTCACCTATGCAGCATTTGATTCCCTCTCTCTTCTCTCTTTCATCTCTGTTGAAATTGCATGTTGTTGTCAATGACAATGACGTGTGTCCAGAAGCAGTAGACTTCAAACCTATTCATGGGTATTTCTAATTTCTCATTATCTTTCTCCCTTTAGAATTGATTGAATATATCTGGGACTTTCTCTCTTGTCACAAAAAGGAGCAATGCTGCTTGCAGCCTTTTCTCCTACTTATCTATTTCTGTAGCCATGAGGTACAAGAGAAATCTCAGCTTCTATTTTCTTCAATTTTCCGCTAAATTTCCTTTGAAGGTTATCTTTCCTGGAGGCTTCAACTGATCCATTTTCTTCTCATTTCTTTTTTTTTTTCTTTCTTTCTTTCATTCTTTTTTTTTTTTTTTTTTTGTCACTGCATAATGTGTTTGTGTAAAGAAGAAGAAAGGAGAGGAGAAGAAAGTTCTGTTGACATAAAACCTCTTTGGTTATTATTCTGCTTCTGGGCTTTCTGCTTAGATATCATAAATACAGCCACACATCTCTTCTGTGCTATAAAAGGGAATGCTGCTGGGAAGGATGCTATTTGAAATAGATTTCCTTAAGGACTTTGAATCAGGCCCTTTTGTAGCAGATCTGTTGTCCATATGTATTCATGTAATCGTAGCTCTGTTTTGTGATTTAAAGTCAGTTTTAATTATTCCTTGTTTTTCTAATTCCTCTGTAGCTAGTGCAGCTAAAACATATTTATCCTATTTTGGAGAGGGTATGAGGTTTGGAAGGTTGTTTCTGCTCCATAAAGATGCCCCTGGCTGCTCCTCTTGGCTGTGTTTTCCCTGTTCTCTCTCCTGATGGGGCTCATCTAGAAAAGTTTAGAAGCTTTCCTCATTTAGAGAATTAATTGGTGGCATCTTTTCCTGAGCGTACTGTGGCCTCAGCTTTTACTTACACCTTCAAGGCTTTGTGCAGAGCTCTCTTTTCAAGCAAATTCCTCTTTTGACAACTTGATCCCACTTTTTCAGCAAATCTTCCATACTTATTTTAATATTTTCTGACTGGTTTTGAGCACGCCTGAGCTGACTGGGAGTTTGGTTAGTACTTTTAAAGTATTAATTTACGCATCACCACATTGGTGTTGGGTAAGTCCCTGTCCATACCTCCGACCAAATGGAGGGGGGTTATTGCATCTCTCCAGTTCAGAGCCTCTCTTGCCAAAGAGTCAGCCATAAGCATATTTCACGTTGTTTGTGTTAAAGAAGAACTGGATGCGGTGCATTTCACATCAGTGCTCCTGTCACATCGTATCTTCCTTCTCTGGGGGGGCTGTAGCGGGGCTGGCATCAAAAAGCCTCCTTGGACGCTGGGCACTCTATGCTAGATCCTCTGTCTCATTTAAAACTGACCTTCATATTGCTACCAAATGTCCTTAGCAGGATGAAGGATTTTGCTGGTTGGTTTCTCAGTTGAAAAGCATAAACGTTAAATCCTTGAGAAAAGTAAGTTTTCTGTTCACAGCAGAGCTAATGCAGGTTCCCTGCATATCTGTGGTCTGTATCTCACCTGGTTGTATCCACACTGCTTTTCCTTCTGCTTTTATAAGACTTTCTAGTTCCCTTTCTGTATTTCTCTGGGCAAGCAGCAGCATTTTGCCTGATTTATTTATGGATGGGCTGACTCGCAGGTCAGTGTTGATGCTCTTGTTAGATGGCTGCTCTTTCACTGTGCCCATTTTCCCTCTCTGTGTCTACTTGACTGAGTTTCTAACTTCCTTCCAGATGATCTGCACGGAAAAAAAATATAATCTCAAGTGGTATGTAAAATTTGGTTGAAATCGGTTTTGACAAGAGTATCAGTTTGCTGCTTATACTGAAAAACTTCAGAGTACTCCTCTTTGGCCCAATGTCATCATCTATTTTATTGAAATATTTGCCCACTAGCCTAAACAGATACCAATAATTGAGCTTTCATGCTATTTTTTTTTCCTGTGGAATTTGATTTATTCACGGGGGGGTAATCTGATAGTTTACAAAGCATGCAGACCATTGGTTATATGAGTTTCGTAGAAGGTCATTGTGCAGAAGATTAATAAAGTTATTTGACTGTGTTGCATTTCCTCTTTATTCATTGTATGAGCAGTGTTGACGTGTGCAGTACACTGATACAGATTGTACTGCTTCATTCAAGTACACACAGTCCTATTCTCCCTATTTTTTGCCTTTAAAGTGAAGCACTTGTAGTTGTGAATGATGTGATTTATTTTATTAATGGTATCTTTGCTGCAGGCTGTAGCATTGAGTCTCTTTGTCCTGATGAAGTCTTTTTTATGACAATGATAATATATGACTTAGTGTTTGTTTCAGTAACAAGGAGACAACTGTATTTTACTTGTTCTTTTTTTTTCAGTTTTAAATTCTTTGGCCTTTCCCCAAATAGTCAAAATGGGCTGAAGCATATGCAAAGATCTTCATTGCAAACTTAGCGTTGGTGGGCACATTATTTTTAACTGCTCATAGATAACAGCTCAAGAAGGCCAATGTGTGCCTTGAGCATATCCTTAGGTTTTATTAACAGCAGTCTGAGATTCCAGACCAAGTTTAGGAGGCTTAGCCTGTTAAATTTGTAAAGTTAATTAGAAGCGTGGAGCGCCGTGGTTCTGGACTGCTTTAGATCAGCCCA